>JAEIIU010056885.1:0-21765 GCA_018874675.1 Drosophila baimaii | reverse complement strand
GCAGCGGTGCTGAATATGGGTGGCTGCAAGTAACAAGTGCAACCGCAATGCCAAGGAAATTGTGGCATTGAGTGCGGTGGCAAGTGTGGTGGCAAGTGCGGTGGGTGGCGGTAGTGGGAGTGCAAGTGGGAGAGGTTTACCACACACGTTTCCGAGTGCAAAGGAACGGTTGACACAGAGAGAACAATGGAAAGGGAGAGATAGAGAGAGAGAGTGGAGTTAGCAGGATCATTCCATTTTACACTGGAACAAATTCTTACAACACTTTAGCATAAATTGATTTGAAAAAGAAAGTAAAAATAAATTAAATATTAATTTTAATTTATTGGAATAAAATTACTTCATTTGCTCTATAATTTCTTCATTCTAGAAGCTTTTCTTAAAAATTACACACAAATTTACATGATTTCTTCTAGATTATCAATTAAATCTTTAAAATATATAATGATCACCTTTTCAAAGGTAAAATCAAATGGATTTATAAACGTTTTCAATTTATAATTTTACGATTCTATGAATACAGCTTCATTGACTCCTTTAAAATCATAATAATCTTATCATATATCATGTAAGAGTGTTCTGGTAATTATTATTATTTAATTTGATCTATAATTTCCTCATTTTCTTAAAAATTACACACAAATTTTTTTGATTTGTTCTAGATTATCGATTAACGCTTTAAAATATACAATGATCACCCTTTTTAAGGTAATATTCTTTGTTTTTATAAACGTTTTCAATTCATAGTTATACGATTCTACGAGTACAGCTTCATTGATTCCTTTGAAATCATAATAATCCCATCATATATCATGTGAGAGTGTTCTGGTAACAGATTTAGAACATAGCGATCCCAAAAACCACATTAAACTGTCAACATCTTAGACTATTTCAGCGAAATTATAGTTTGTAAAACTAATATTATAATACATTCTTCGAAATATTTTAGATAAGTAGATAACCTTCTGGAACAAAGTAATATTAGATCAAAGAATCTATTAAAAACCTACTAAGGTGAAATATATGCCTTTCCTTAAACTACCTTATCGTGCCTTGCTTAATTTTCCCCTTTTTCCGGCATTTCTGATCAAGAAGCGTTTAGTTTATAGGAAAAGCCTGTGGCAGCCTGTAGTAGCTAGTGTATCGGTGTATTAGGTAGTCGGTATTAGTAGCGTCAACTAGCCATATAAAAGTGATAGACATATTAACCCAGTACTCCACATTGCTGCTGCCAGCTCTCAGACAGCGTCAGACAAAGTAGCAATTTTCAGCTCAGTTGCGTGTTGTTTTCCGCTGCTTGTGGGTGTTTCTGGGTACTTCGCCGGNGGGGTTGCGAATGGGGGTCCAAGTGGGCGGAGACGGTGGGCGGTGGGCGGGGCTGTAGTGAAGCATGCATGACAGACACGCGAATGCAATAAAAACGAACGCCGACATCGCCGTCGAAGTCATCGTCGTCTTTTGAAATTTAGTGCGTCCATTATCCCCTTTTGGAATCTTCACTCCAAAGTTTGGCAACTCTATTTTTTGCAACTACAAAAAATCTTAGAACAATGAACCAAAATTCAAAAACATTGTGCAATGAACCAACAAATATATCAGATCAAAGTTATAAGAATAATGAAAGATATTAGAAATTATATGCTAAAAACATAAATACATAAGAAAAGAAATATTTGCCTAGGCTTTATGATAATTGAAATAATTTAAAAATAAAATAAACCATCCAATAATCAACGATTTTGAAAAAAATTTCAGTAAATACATCATAAAACCTAAATGTTTTATTAAATGTATGATTTTCTATGATTTTTTGAATTCCAGAAACACTATTACAAATTGTAGAGCTCAGAAACTGTTTTTACTTTTAATTTACAAATAAAATAAGATCTAAGTCTTGGAATATAAAAAACATATTTAAGACCTAAGTTTCTTAGTTTTTTTATTAAGCAAATTGTTAACAAATTCTTAAGACATCGCAGCTAGCTTTTAGCTTAAACTAAACTAAAAAACTGACCCAAAAGCCCGACAAATATTACCACAAAAAGGAGTATTTTACAAATGGTTTCTTTAACTCGTAACTGAAGTTATGGAAGTTAAACTTATACATTTTCTACATTTTCTAGGTTTTTTTTTTTTTTGGTTTTATTTACGATGTAACCGCAAAACGGACGAAAAAATGGCAACAAATTGAATTGGCAGCTGAAAAAGTCAAGAGAGAGAGAGAGAGAGAGAGCGAGAAAAAAACAGCTTTATGACTTTGGCTAACTTTTGCTACGTGCATTGAAAAACCAAACTGAAAAGTGCCCGAAATTGTGGAAAACGACGAAACTGTTGCATGCTTTTAGGCCGGAAATTATATGCACGATGTGACCGTTAGTCAGGGGCGAAGGAAGCAATGGCCAGGGGCATCCCTGTTTATCCTCAGCATACTTAGGTGTGTGTGTGTGCAAAAAGCTACTCTATTTCTGGCCAATATAGCCAAGTTTTGGCCTAATAACTCCTTGTGAGGCAAGAAAATGTATTTGTTCATTCATTTAATGGATTACAAAGGTTTTTAAGTCCCTGTTTAGAACTGGAAGCCAAGAATCTCACTTAAGAATACAGTATCTCAGCTTATGGTGCTCGAAAGTAGCTACTTTAAGGGACATTTCAGTGTATTGTCAAGCTCCTGCTCCTTGTAATTAAATCAAAAAGCATATGAGCAGCGTTTCTTGAGAGGATTAAGCCCCTCCTGCATCCCTATCTATCGAATCCCTCCAGAAATACCCATATTTCGGATATTCCTGCACCTGCGAACGTGTGCGTGTGCATGCGTGATAAATGGCTTTTATCTTTTTAAAGCACTTCGGTGCACACGGCATTTTCAGCAGTCGCCTCCTGGCCGCAACAACAACGAACAAATGGCCAAAGTCTGACATTGGAAAAATGCAAAAAAAAAGGAGGAGCTATAAGAGCCGGCGAAAAAAAATTATCCCAGTGGCACGCAACGCTGCCTGCCTGCCCCCTTTTTACTTGTGTTTTTTTTTTTTTTTTTTGCTTTTTGGCGGCGACAAGGCAGCATCTGGCGTCTGCTAGCTCCTCTCGTCATGCGTCCTTGCCACCCTTGGGTTGTCCTTTGTTGCCGCGTTATGAGCAAGTTAATTATGGTGTCTGATATTTCACCCTACACTCTATATTCGCAAAGGAGCAGGACTCCAGAAAGTCCTTTAGCTTCAGCAAAGCACTGTAAATCGGTCTTTAACTTTTGCTTATCACTGTGAAGATTTGGTTTAGTTTTTGGGGATTTTTTTTTTGCATATAATTTATGACTGTAAAGGTTACTAAGAATTACAGAAAAAAAGGTTTTTTATTATATTAAAAAATATTAAGAAATATCTCTGTATTCGCGATTTCTGGCTTACAAATATTAAACAAGTATTTTTCTCATGTATTTATAGTTTGAATTTATATCTAATTGCTTCAGGTGTATAGCACGATGTTCGAACTAAACCCATTTAGTTTCCATCCCGGAAAAGCATGAGTCACACAGGCTGGGGAAACAACTTTTCCCATCTCGAAGCTCACACGAACTGCTCGTAGTTTCCCTTTGGTTGCCGCCTGCTAGCCTGCCTCCCATTCATTAATATTTAAGCGTCGTCGATTCAATCGATTCACATAAAATGGCCAAAAGTCGAGCCAAGAAGGGGAGTTGGAGCGGGTTGGTTTATGCCATGTTTTCTTTTTTTCTTCTGGCTTTGGTCCAGTCCAATCAAGTGTGAGGCTGATGGACAGGGCGACGCGGCATCAAGTCAAATCGAAGCTGAATAGTTCCGCCTTTTTGGCCGACGTTTAATGAGCGAAAAGTAATTACTTAATTAGTTTGTGTGTTTCGGTGGCTGGCAGCCCCGCCATAATCATCATCAGCATGCCTCCAGCATGCCTCGAGCATGCCTCGAGCATGCTCCATTAAAGCAGCTTAGCTGCCGATGCCCCGATGGTTGGCCAAAACGCATTTAAACTTGATTAGTTTTATGGCCAGTGGCGGGAAAACTGTCGCCGCCCCCCCACTCCCCACTCCCCGCAAGCAAATCAAAATCACATCAATGACCGGTTGGTCGGTGGGTCGCCATATTGATTGACAATTCACCATCCCCCCCTGGTGATTTCCCTTCGATTTCCCTTTGCCGCCTATAAATATAAAAAACATTATGGGCCGTATAAAAACGTTGTGTTGCCTACTTTCAGGCCGTGTTTTTTATGCCCCGCTACAGATGCAGATACATTTACAGATACAGATACAAGGCACTTGCACCGGAGACAACAAACAAAAATAAAAACGAAAAACCACAAAGTTTGGGATGCCCTTTTTTAAGGTTATATAATATTTATAGAGCATATAATAATATTTTTACATATTTTCTAGCAGAAACTAATAATAAAATATAAATATATATGTATATAAATTTATATAATATAAATATAATATTTTGTATGTTTATGCTTTTATGGATTTTGCTAACTCTAAACGAACTCCCAAGATTAATGTCTATTTAAACAAACAAGTTGCAGAATTCAGACTTGTGAATTACAGGTGCATAGTAGCGTTGTTTTTTTGTCTGTTTGGTGGTTGGAATTATATAACAAATAAATTTTAACTAGTTTTGTATTTGTATTTATATTTGTATTTATTAAACAATTAAACTGCTTTTTTATCTTAAAAAAAAAAAATGATTTAATATTCCACTGTGCTACCATGTCATTTAGGAAGTATTTTTAAAGTTAAAGTGATTAATTGATTTTACATTTTAATAAATGACACAAAACCCTAAAAAGAACCATTAAATTATAGAGAAAGTGCAAAGAAAGTCTTAGCTACTCAAGCTTAAGCCCAAGGAAGGCTGGACCTTGTTCATGATAATTTATTTTAAAGGGAAACCCATAAATAAAAAACAAGATGCCTATTTAATATATCCCTTTCTTTTAAGAAATTTATGTTTTTTAAATATTTATTTGGTACATAAAATTAGGCAGTTTAATTTTTGTCTATATCTATTATTATTTTAACAATTTATATATACAGTGTAGTGAAATTTATGTAAAATATGTTTACTAAAAAAAAAACACAAAAGAACATTTGCTAAATTCAGAATTCAGGAATTTATTTAAAATATGTTTATTAAAAAAAAACTTAAAAAGAACCTTTTCTGAATTCAAAATGTAAGCTACCCGCTTGTGTCAGTGTATTCGAAAAAAAAAAAAAATGTATGCACGGCTATAAATATATTTTTGCATACTTTCCGGGCTGCTGGCATAAAATTCAACTTTTTGTCATAAACACCACACACACACACACACACACACACACAGACACAGAGAAAAGCGAAGAAAACGAGGAAAGCACAGGGGCGCAACACCTGCGACTGCTAAAACGCCGGCGGGCCGCAACAAATCAAAAACACGACTTGGGGCCCCGGCCGGGGGTTGGCGGCGGCGGAGGCGGATTTGGGGAGATGTTTGGAGTTATGTCTAGTAAATAAATAAAAGCAATAAGCAGGCGACAGGAGACATGATTCGGGAGACAGGACACAGACGGCAGGCGGCAGGCGGCATCGTAAGTAGGTAAGCAGCGTTGCCTGCCAAAAGGACCTCCCCCAGGCACTGGGCTTAAGTGTTAAATTTTAAACTGTATGTTAAGAGGGGAAAACTCACTAAAGAGTGTGTTCTCTGAATAAATAGTTAATAAATGGATTAAGTGGAAGCATTTAGGTACAAATTTGTTAATGAAAAAGAGAGAGAGTATTGAGTTAGAGATATTTTATTTAGAGATAATATTATTATCTCCTAAAGATCAGTTAATATAATTTGATTTAGTAACTAACAGAGACTTAACAGTAGAATTTATTAAACAAGGTTTCCAGAGAATATTTATCTTATTTCAATACTAAAATCTAACTTTTAAGAAGCTTCCCAAAAAAATTACATAAATAATAATACCTAAGATCGAAATGTACATTTAAAAATATACCAAAATTCCGCTTAATTTCCAGTTTGGAAGACCATTAAAGATTTCCCCAGTGCACACACACACACACACTTGAGAGGGAAGGAGTCGGGTAGCCAGGCTGAGTGGATTACACGCTCGCAACAAGCTAAAGACGCTTTCCAGGATTCGAAGATCTATGGGCTGTGTTCTGCAGGGGGGACAGGTCAGGTGGGCTATGGCGGCTGCTGAAAAACAACAGTTGAAATTCCCATGGCGCAAACTTTATTCTATTACGACTGCCAAGAACAAGAACATGGGAGTAAGGAACTGGGGAAAATATATGTATATGTGGCAGTGGAGGGAGTCAAGCGAAAACCTGAAGGAAAACCGAGCAACAAGAGCGAAAGCGAACAATTGAAAGTGCTGGCTGGAGATTCGAAGGAGGAGTTGGAGTCGGAGTTGGAGTCGGAGTCATAGCCAGAGTTTTGTGGCTTCCATTGTCTGTTTTTTGTTGGCCAAACAAGTAGCTCGACGAGCTGTGAGCTCCTCGAGAAGCGCAGCTGGGTTCGGCTCCTTCTGGACCATTCTTTGGCGGTTTTTCCCTTTCGCAGACTCAGTCGACAGACTTTCCACATTTTCCACACTGCACTAAGCCCCAGCGCCACATTTATGGCACTGGGATTTGGCAGGCTTAGGAGTTGTGCGGGAATTAGCTAAGCTAGGCAGCTCCTTCTTCCACAGCCACTGCCATTTGGGCCCATTAAAATGATTTAAATTAGTCCGCGAGTCTATGTAAATGAGGTCTAAGACCATCGTGGCTAATACCCAATGCCACTTGAGATGGTTAAACAGCTGCCAACGAGGGGAGCTCACTCCCATGGGAGCAAGAGTTGGCTTGTATGTATGTACAATATTCCGTTTGGGAATTCCTGTTTACTTTTTGGAAACTCACAAAATTTGCTAATTCTTTGATTTAAATTGAAATATTTTGGTAATTAAAATTATACAGACTTTAAAATTAAGGAATTTTGATTAAAGGTGGGTTTTTTATGGTGGCAAGGTGTTGCCAGATTGGTTTTGTAGCAGAGTGGTAATAAAAACAGAGTTGCCAGATGGGTTTTTAGCAGAGTGGTAATAAAAACAGGGTTGCCAGATGGGTTTATAGGAAGGCGCACAACGTCACACGTAAGTGGAAAAAGATTAGATGGAGCAAAGTTTAGAAAAATGTAATATTTCTAAAGTAAAATATGTACTTGACATGCTTTGTTGTTAAATATATTTAATTTCGATTATAATTTATAATAAAAGTTGCATTCTATCATAATAAATAATGCGTAAATAAAATAATTCATGGAGCTCTATGAACACCTACATGTATCTGTAAGATCCTTATTAAAGCAGCTTTTTTTGTTTCTTCTCCTTAAGTTTTATTTATGTTTTGTATTCTTTTTTAAAGAGTCGAATATATATCTGTATGTTTAATATTAAAGTAGCTTTATTCCCTTCTGTATTTATTTTAAGCATTACATTTGAAAAGGTCTAATATAAATCTATTCATCTTTTTGATACAGAGAGTAACACTATGCTTTATAATTGCTTTCACCCTTTAATCAATAAACATAAGTATTTCCATAATTCTAAGTACCTCCTTGATAACTTCCCCTTGGCAATGCCTGAAGTAAGACTCCCCCCTTTAAAGCCTCACCCAAAAAGGGCTTTCAGTTAATTTGCGCTATTAACTCGATTAGATCCCCCCTTTTGAGTCTGCACTCCTTCCACTTTGTAGACAGACACTCCACGCCGCTTCGGTCACTCTTAGCCAAGTGCCAAGCCGGATGATAATAATTGCCAGAACAATGAGCAGCGGAAACTTTGGCTAATAGAAAATGCAAACAACATATTAAACAATTAAACGGAAATTAGCACAAAATATTCACCCGGAGTCGGAATAGAAGGAGGACTACCAACCGGAGCCGGATCTGTATTCCAGCATTGAGGCGCTTCATTAATAAACGGAATTGAAAGTGAACGGAAATGAATGTAGTGTCGAAATGGGCAAGAGGAGCACAGTGTTCCATCGAGGCGACTCTGCTGCTAATGAAGCGGCTTGTAGTTGGGACACAGGTAGGTATGTAGGAGGAAAACAAGTAAACGGAAACAACGGAGCAACCGGAAGATGGGTGGAGGGTGGGGTATGAGGGCAAAGAGGATTCAGAGGAATCATCCGTGGCCAACTTAAATATGCAAGACAGCGCTCGGCTGGGCGCCAAATGTGCCGCCGCCGTCGCCGCCACCACCACCACCACCACTCCTGATGCCTCCTGCTCCGCCCCGTGTCAGGACTTGGGACCAACAGCAAACCTTCCTCCACCCCAAAAAAAAAGCCCCAACTCTTGGGGAGCCTGTGAGCGCCAGCTGTGCCGACACAACAGCGACAAGGTCTGACTCACATTGCCACTTCACCAGCACTGCGGGAAAAGGTTTACTTACTTCCTTAGTTTAAAAATAAACAGAATAGTGTGGCGCTTAAAAGTAGGCAATGCTTTTTGGGAGAACAGCATCAGGTGTTCTATGGTCGGGGTTTTGCAGATTTTAAGCTATTTAAATTGTGTTTTTTAGTATAGATTAAAGCATTTTAATAGAAATGAATATAAATATATAAAAAAGTAACATAATCTGATCTTCTAGCTTCTATAAATGTGGTAAATATTTTAAATAACCTTTCCAGATATTATAAACTACATAGTTTCTCCTTTTTTCCCAGTGTTCATCTTCCTATTCCGAGCTCACTTTAGAGCAGCATAAACTTGCAACACTTTTACCTCATCATCAAGGACTTGAACTCAGGGAAATTGATTTTATGCAGCGTTTAGAAAGAGCGCCAAGGAAATGGAATGTGGCAGGACCCAAGGACCTCAAACACCCAAACCTAAACCCAGAGCGAGACACTCTGTATGCTAAACCGCAAAGAAAAATGGTGCCAGCGTCAAGGAGGAGAAAAGTGACATAAATAAAATCCGTGACTATAAATCTAAGGCATAAGCGGTTAAAGAGTCAGCCCAAAAGACGCGGCACGTAGCCATCCTTTTTTTTCTATTTTTTTTTTTGGTTGGCATCAGGAGTCGCAAAAGTGAATACCGCAAAATGCAGATAAATATGTAAATAGATACAAACGCGGATTATGTTTTTTGGACAACAAAAGTGAAAAGTGTTTCCAGGCAATGGATACACTTCAAATAATGGATTTACATGACGGAAATCCGGTGAAACACAAGAGGGGAAGTCTCCAGGGATTTGAGAAGAGAAATAGTATTGATTTTTAAAGATAAATAGCAAGTAAATTCTTTAAACAAGGAGATTTAAGCTTAATCAAGGTGATTATTGTCTAAGATATATATAATAACAGAGGGGTTTTATGAAGGTACAATTTATAAAGCTGGAAATTAAATTTGTAAGCGCGTTCTAAAGTAAACTCAAGGTAATTACAAGTTATTATAATTTATGCTAAGTAAAATGCAAACTACCTTCTTGTCCTGCTCTTTCTCCTTCTCCCTGGCAATTGCCCATTACTTGGAGTTTGTTCATAAAGTTAATTTAAGGCAAAAAACGCTCCAACTGAAGGCACCACCCCTTTTCACCTGACATTCCCCCCCCGTTTTTATGACCCTCTGAATCTCCTTTTTTCCTGTTCGCCTGCCCACCTCCACGATCTTTATCATTCAACAATAAAAGCGGATCAAAATCAATCGAAGTCGAGGCCCAAAGTGAAAGAGAGACAAAGATGGAGAAGATGGCCTGAAACTGGGGCCTCTTTCATAGGTAAGAAAGCCCCATTTTTATGACCCCGCAAGGGTCACATTAAAACGCATGTTAAGCAACACGCAGAACAACAGGATGAAGGGGGAATGGAAATGGGATTGGGATAAGGGTTGGGTGCCTCCTGTGCCTGTGCCCGTGCCCGGTTAGATTGGTTCTCCAAGTTTGGTCATGGGCTTTTGGTGTTTTCCATGGGGTTGGTTGGTACATCCTTTTTTCGCACGGCTTGACTTCCGCCTTGGCAACTGCGGCTCTCGACTGGCATTTTAATAGACTGTTGACTGTTGCCACTGTTTACCGAGTGTCTGGCTTGGGATAAGGAAACGGAAAACAGTCAAGATAAATATCTATGCCGAAGGTGTTGATACCCTGAGCGGAGAACAGGCTTTAGGAGAGGGAAATGTAACACATTTAAGCTATAACTAATCAATTTGAACACTAGATATCATCTTCCCTATTACTCTCTGGTTTCTACATCTTAACTACATGGTATTCCATATTTTCTACATGGTATTTACATAGTATCTACATGGTATCTTCATGTATCTTACATGTTTTCTGCATAGTATCTACAAATCTATGTTTTATTTTGTAGATAATAAATGTGTAGTATTTTTATATTACTGCAGATCATTAACATATTATCTTCGTATTTTCTACATATTAATCACATGTCTTCTACATTGTATTCCATATTTTCTACATGGTACCTACATGGTATTTTCATTTATCTTACATGTTTTCTTTCTATTTTCTGCATTAAATCTACAAAACATTTTATCTATTATCTTTATATCACACCTATAGTATCTGCATATTATCCACATATTATCTTCGTATTTTTTACATATTAACCCCTTGTCTTCTACATTGTATTCCATATTCTCTACATGTTATCTACATGTTATCTACATGTTATGGTATCTTCCTCTATCTTACATATTTTCTTTGTATTTTCTGCATACTATCTACAAATCATAGTTATATTTTGTAGTTAATATCTGTGTAGTATCTTTATAATGCCCATAATAGTGTCTGAATATCATTTACATAATATTATTTTATTTTCTACATATTAACCACAGGTCTTCTACATTAGATTCCATATTCTCTACATGTTATCTACATGGTATCTTCATCTATCTTACATATTTTCTTTGTTTATTCTGCATACTATCTACAAAACATGGTTATATTTTGTAGATAGTATCTACTTGGTATCTTAACATTTCAACCAAAGCCTTTTCCTATCACTTTAATAATTTCTACATATTATCTACATATCTCCATATAATCTACATATTTTCTACTTGTGATAAAAAAGTTTCATTATATCTAAGAAACAGAATAACCCAACTTTAAGAGAGAGTATCTACACCACCTCAGGCCACGTACACAAACCGAAAGAAAAGCAAGAGTTCATTTCTCAAATTGACATTATTTCTCCAAAACCAAACTCTTTACATTTGCCTACTTAAAGATTTAAGAATTAAATTTAGAGCGGGAAGACAAGAATGTAGATTGGGATATGTGCTCAGTGGACTGTTACTGTTACTGGCTATTCATCCTGCCCGACTTGACCCGCTGCTTCAGAGCAAGATCAGTGGACTTGGTGCTGCTGGTGCTGGTGTCCGACCCAAAATCATCCCGTCTCCCGAAACCAATGGTGGACTCGTGTGAGCTCTTATCTTTGGCAGGAACCACCAATTTCTTTCTCGGTTTTCCTGCATCAATGTTGCGTCGCAATTCCTTGGCCTTCTCGGCCAAGTCAAGGCACGTCACCTTGGCCGCCGCGGCCAGCTGGTCGGAGTAGTCCGGCAGGTTCTGGAGTATGTGAAAGCCATCCTTGACGCCCTGATTGTAGACCTCTCTGGCCAGCTGGCCCACGCTCATCTCGCCCTCGGGCTGCGGGAAGGGCAGCAGGCCACGCATAAGACCGCCCAGGGGCCGCAGGCTGTGGGCCACCTGGCGGTACAGGCGCTCCGAGTCCTCCGCTTGGCCCCAGACTCCGGCGCGACAGGTCATGTAGACGGTCATGGTGACCGCGGCGGTGCGGGCCACGAATGAGGCGAACATTGTTGTTTTTACAGGATCTCTCTTTTTAGAATTATGAAACGAATCTGTTTATAAAATTGGAAAACCACCCGGAAAACACGAACGGAAAATTATGGAAAGCCTCTGATAGAGCAGGAAAGCCGAATTTGTACTTACTCCCAAAGCGTTCTAATTATATTTGGTTTTTCTCCTTATTTGGCAGCCTTCACAGTTCACCCGAAATGTTGCAAAGTTCAGGGCTTACTGAGAAAAGCTGTAGAATTATTTTGGAATTCAAAAAGGATTTATTGGGATTTTAAGGCTAACAAGGCGTTAATTGTTGGCTTTCCCAAAATCGTTGCCTACTTAAGGGGGAAGCGCACAGGATGTACTCGGGAGAGTTACTCAAATCGCTCCTGTGACCGTTGTACTTGTCCTATTTGATTGATTTTTGGTATGTGAGTAGAGAAATCATAAACAAATCGAAATGTTTAACTTTTATTATTAAAATGTATTTAATAAAAGCATTTACAAGGCCTGGAAAACACTTTAAGGAAGTTCCCTGTCCCCGTCGAGTGTTAAGTTCTTTAAACTTTTCCCCTTGGCCAGGCATTCCGGCCATCAATGGCGTGATATCCCCTTTTTTTGGGCTATAAAAAACGAACACACTATCATCCAATGGCGGTCTTGGTCCCGAAACAAGTGAGTAAAAATCTAATCCATTACTCAAACCAGCAAACTGAAAAAATAATGGTATTGCCCACGAGAAGGAGAGAGAACGGATGCGGATGTGGATGTGGATGTGGATGTGGATGTGGATGTGGATGTGGAGATGGCGTTGAGGTTTCGAGATGGCGTAAATCTTTTGTAACGCTTACGGCCTGGGGTGTGTGTGGGTGTGTGTGGCGCTACGTGAATGGAAATAAAACTGCAATTGGGCCCAGCACTTGGACCAGTTGAATGTCAAAGGCGAGACGAATCTTTGAAGGAACTTTGACATCCGCTGGGCTCCTTGGACCATCTTTTCTTCCCTACTGTTTTTTTTTTTTTTTTATAATTTGCACAACTTTTGACCCAAATTCATTTGTCACACACAATGGAGGCGGCCAAGCGGCAAAGGACTGCCCCCGAAGGCGTGAGTCTGCCAACTTTCTGTGTTTGTGTGTGTAAATAAATAATAGAGTGGCCGCCCCCGGTAGGTAAAGGTGGCCTGTGGACCTAAAGGGTCTATTCCTTTTTGTTGGCCAGGATGTGTCCATTCATTGGCAGAGTCATAAAGCCCTGGATAGATGGGTACGGTTTTAGTTTTGGGTTTCGAGGTGCAAAGCGTGCTTAAAGTGTCCAAGAACACGAGTTTCTGTGTTATTTTTCAGTTGGGGAAGGGGATATTTGCTAGAGACACGCTATATATAGGGGAATATTTGCTCAAGGTTTTCTTTTGTTTTTTTCAGAAAGAAAAGAAAACCAAGGAGTACAAGTACTTGTTTGGTTTTAAGCATAGGCATAAGTATGTGAATAAGTCTAGGTTAATTTCTTATAATTGTTTAATGAATATTTTATAAGTTTCAGGCAACCCAGCAGGGATATGTCATTCCTGCTGTATCTATAACATCTTGCTTTATTTTTCTTCTGAAGAACGTTTTGAAATTGATCTGATCATATAGAAAACTGGCTCTACCTT
The DNA here is from genome assembly GCA_018874675.1 of Drosophila baimaii. NCBI lineage: Eukaryota > Metazoa > Arthropoda > Insecta > Diptera > Drosophilidae > Drosophila > Drosophila baimaii. Next base: position 8,272 of record JAEIIU010056885.1, on the reverse strand, counting down.
TAACTACCTTGATCTGACAGTGAAGTCTTTATTTTAAAGTAGTAAAATCAAGCTATAATTCTTATAACAAATTTTAAGTCACAAAAACCAAGCAACCAATTTGTATTATCTTTCTTTTCCTTAAACAAATTGAAGTCTAAAGTTTATCTTTTACTTTAATGACTCCAACAAGAACCTAACTACTAAAGTTTTCAAATTCCAAAGAGTTCTTTCTTTCAAAATTCCCCAAGAAAAAAGGAATCCCGACCACCAATCGAATACGTGACCCTTTTGTTGACCCTAATGAGCTGCTCCCGCATCCGTTTTAGCCTTTTTCCTAACCACAACTATTTTGCAAGCCTTGAATTTTCCATTCAAGCTTAATAGCCGGAAATTAAATCAAGATTTGCTGGACCTTTTAGAGGAAATACAACTAGGGTAAGGGATATGTGAGCATTCAGCGGCTTTCATTTGCATATTTTGTACTCTAGTTGGACGCGGTCCTAACTTTCAGTTAACATTTAGACCACTCCTCCCCGCCCTCCTCCATCCGTTCGACTGACACTTTTTGGCCATGAAAATGAAAATATGTTGGAGTTTTTTTGTTGCTGTTTTTTGGTGGCCAGACTAAGAAAAATGCTGTGGTTGTGTGTTAGAGAGTGGTGTGAGTAGAGTGTGTGTTTGGAGTGTGTGTATGTGTGGATTTGTAAAAAGCGCAAGTGTAATTAGTGTGAGGCTTAACGGGGCTAAGCCAACAGACAGCTCGTGGGCTGGGTTTTCGGACCAGACTCCGACTCCGATTCCGACTCTGAGCCCCAACTCCAAACTCTAAACCCCAACTGCGACGGGGCCGGGCCAGACCAGTTCGGGTGTGTGGAATGTTCCAGCTCTCTGTGGTGTCACCAAAAATCTCTAAAGGCTTGAAAGTATTTACAAATATCTAACCAAGTAATGTGGTTTTATTTCGGAAATTAATATGGTATTTTCCTAGTAACAAACAAATAATAACATGCTTAGTTTAAAGATTCTATGATCTTGGATTAGGTTCAGCGATCTTCTTCAACTTATGTAGCTTGTAAATATTTTTGTAATTAATACTTAGGGTTTTTGACCAACAAAAATTATCAATAAACTCTGCAGTTTCATGTTTTTATTTAACAAAGAACTTGTAAATATATGTATATGTTTATATTTATTTTCAAAGAAATACAACTCAAGCTAAGTTTAATAATTTGTTGAAACAAATAACTTGTAAATATTATTATTATTAATTTAATTGACAATAAGATTCAACTCAAGCTGAGTTTATTTATTACTTTTTAAAAAAATAACTTGCATATATATTTTTTTTAATATTTATTGTCAAAGAAATACAGCTGTAACTAAGTTTAATCATTTTTTGAAATAAAAAACCTGCAGAGCTATATTTTAATATTATTCTTAAATGAAACACAACTCAAACTGAGTTTAATATTTTCTTAAAATAATAACTTTCAAATATAATTACTATTAATTATGAATTGTAAATTAAATTCAACTCAAACTGAGTTTCATATGTTTGTTTAACAAATAACTTGCAAAAGATATATTTTAATATTAATTTTCAATAAAATTGAACGCAAACTGAGTTTAATATATTTTTTTTTTAACAAATAACTTTTAAATATATATTTTAATATTTGTTTTTGCTGAAATACAACTCAAACTGAGTTTATTGATCTTGTTTTAAACAAATAACTTCCATATATATATTTTAATATTGATTTTAAATTATATACAACTGAAACTAAGTTTATATACATTTTTTTTTCAACAAATAACTTGCGAATATATATTTTAATATTAGTTTTCGCTGAAATACAACTCAAACTAAGTTTATAATTTTTGTTGTAAAACAAATAACTTCCGAATATATATTTTCACAGAAACGCACCACAAACGGAGTTTCAAAACTCACCTAAAACCGTTTTTCCTTTTTCTTGTTGGCCTAAAACCATTGCAAAACCTAATTTGTATATTTTTTCTGTTGTTTTTTTTTTTTGGATTTTTAAAAATGCAACTGAAAACTGCAACTGTCTCTGGCTGATAAATCGCCGTCGCATTATTTATGGCTCTGCCTGGTCTGCTTCTTTCTTTGACATGCCGTATGCCATGCATGCATGGTTACTTTTTATGGCCGGCACCCATGACGTATGCGCGATATGCGCTCACCGCGACACCAAGATACTTTGTTTGCTCTGGCATTTAGTGGGCAAGAGCCAACAGAAACCAAGAAACAACCAAGCAACAAGGCAACAGAAAACCGCAAACAACGAACAGCTATCAGAGGGGAAGCCAACTGTAAACGGCCTTGGCCAGTGTCGGGAATTATGATCCGCATAAAAAGTTATATAGTATATATATAGTAGTTAATGGAAGCGTCAAATCGATGGTACTCTTTTTTTTGTTGTTTGCTTAAATATTTTGAGTTTTTCTTGAGTTTCCCGAGTTATTTACGGCGTGTGAAAGTGTGCAGGTGATCGTAAAGTAAAAGAAAGTAAAAGAAAATAAAGCCAGAGACCCGGGAAAAGTCAGTGTCAAAGGGCGTGGAGAGACCAGAGAGAGAGAGTGATAAAATAACCAACAATGAGGACACATACCCTTCCTTTTTCTCACTTTCAAGGAAAAAAAATCAATTGCTCTGCAGGGGAAATATAATTTCCAACAAAAAAAACCAATAAACAATTAAACAATTAACAAATCTGAACAATATTTGAAAAGAACTCTCTGCATATTGGCAGCGATTTCAGTTACCGGAGCCAGGGTCCTTCTCTGCATCCTTCTTCTCATCACCCCCATCACCCTCTGGTTTCTTCGATTTTAGCCAAAATGGTTTTGGCTTGGCCACATCCACCGCCACACGGTTATAGATGTCCACGGCCAGGGTGCCAAAGACATGCTGCACATTGACGCCACTCTTGGCCGAGGTCTCGCAGAACAGGAAGCCTGCCTGTTCGGCATAGCGGGCCGCCTGCTCCGTGGTCACCTGGCGAGTCTCCAGTTCGTCACATTTGTTGCCCACCAACATGACGCTGACCGCGGCGGAACAGTGCGAGCGCAACTCCTTCAGCCAATTGTCCACATTGCGGAAGCTGTCCACGGAGGTGGTGTCATAGACAACCATGATGCCACCAACGCCGCGATAATAGGGCTTCAGCATGGCGCGGAAGCGACCGGCTCCGGAAGCGTCCCACATCTGGAGCTTCACACCATTGCCGGCAACTTCCACATCGCCCATGCTGAAGTCAAGGCCAACGGTGCCAAAGTAATGGCCCGAAAAGCGATCCTCCGTGAAGCGACGAACGAGGCACGTCTTGCCAACACCGGCGTCACCGACGACCATTATTTTGAACAAAAATTTAAAGTCAGACATTTTTTTTTTTGTTTTTGGAAATGGTTTAGAATAGAACGGAATAGAAATTCGGTCTAGCTAGCTTCAGATGCGAGAACACACTGAGAACTTGGGTGAGACTAGGGCTCACATGGACTGACACTAAAGGGCATGGTATGCTAGATGGTGTTCCAGGGGTTTGGTTCGAAAAGTTCATAGGTAGCTGGGATTATGGGTTTATTTTTCAATACCAGGTAAGATAATGAGTAAAACCAAAAAGAAGGCTAACTTCTGAAAGCCCAAGCTTGGATATCCTTGCAGTTTGCAATTATATTGGTTTAATTGAATTGTAAATCTATCGAAAAAACCTTACTGTATATAAATTATAAATAAAAGCATCAAACTTTAGCTTATTCTTCTAGCATCTCAAATAAATTGATAGATCATTCCTATGGAAGTTATATGATATAGTCAAGCAATGTTGATCAAATTTAAAACATTATTTTAAAGTCGTTTATTATAATATTAACTTTATATCAGTTATATGCAAATAGGTTAACAAATAACGAAATTATGTACATTTTTATATTATTTTTTCATTATTTTACGATTGTACCTATGACAGCTGTAAGATATAGTAGTCAAATTTTAATAAAATTAAAAAACAAAATTCAAAATTCACAAAAAAAACCTATTTCAGAGTAAATGAAAATATGTTAGAAAACGGTGAAGTTATACTACTATTCTTTGAACTTTCGCGATTGTTGCTACATATAACAGCTATAGGATATAGCCGTCCAATCTGGCCCTTTCCCACCTATATACTAATGGGAATAGAAAGGTGACTATCTGTATAATTGCATTTAGATAGTTTAAAGATTGAGAGATTAGTTGGCGGAGAAACGGACTAACGAACTAGATTGATTGGCTAGATAGACTCGAAAGTTGATGCTGATTAATACTTATATTATACTTTATGGTGTATAAACTTTACTTTACTTTATATATAATTTATGGGGTCAGAAATGCCTCGTGTACTGCTTCGCAAAATTCTGACTAAAATTAGAATGCCCTGCAAGGCTATAATAATAAATTGTGGTACTGATGAGTACCCTGGTGAGGTCACAAACAGCTGTACAGTCAAGCAAGCTGCCTTGTTTTCCTTTCCTCAACTTTGTTATTATATTTTAGGTGTAAGCAAGCCACTTTTATTAGTGCTTAATTTTTATAACCTAATGAATCCTTTTTAAAGCCAACAATTCAACAATTTAATTCTATTGCCTGCCTTTTTAAGCCCTAATTGAGTGAGTTATGTACGCCCAATATGCATTAAATGGACTTTATCAATGAAAGTGCTGCCAGGGGCCCAGAACTGCAATGCTGAGTCGTAAAAAACCCATCCATCAGAGACGTCTTTAAGCGATGGCCTTTAGTGATGATGTGCGAAATTGAGGGGGTGGATATATATATAAATATATATATACATACATATATATATCATACGTATGTACATCTTAGACTATATCTTGTTTACGATTCCGTCACGGTCGGTGCATTGCACGATTTTATGGCTAAACTTCCGGTAATCAAGGCGACGACGCGAACAGCTGCTGTTTTCTTTAGCATTTTCGCATTTTCACATTTTCACATTTTTTGTTGCAATTCCAATGAAGCACCTAGCAGTGGGTGGTGGGTGGTGCATTGGACCCTGTCCCCACAATGGCCTTGAATCCCTAAACAATGAAGATTGCATCTTTATATCAATAGTATATATAAGTCTATATCGGATGCAAGTGGCAAGTGGCAAGTAAGGGGTTGACTCCAGAATGGGGAGCTTGAGTGAGAGCGAGAGTGGCGGCTACGGCGACGGCGGCAACTCGGCACGGTAGCAAAGTCTTTTGATTTATGCGCAGCAATTAATTTTTTGCGCATTTTTGGTTGCCATGGGGAAGCTGTAGCTGAAGCTGAAGCTGGGTGCTGGTGCGCCAGCTCCTGCTCCACTGCTGCCACTGATGTTGCTGCTACTGACGACACGGACACGGCCACGGACACGGGCACGGACACGGACATGGAACTATGTAAGAGGCGACAAAGCATGAGGGGCACACTGCTTCCAAAGCAGGGGAAAACCCAAAAAGGAAATAGTTCTTAAATATAAATCTCATTTTAATATTACGGAAAATAGATACATTTTTAGCTATTTAAGATTCTTAAGATATAACCTTTTTTCTTGACAAATTCACATTAGGCATGGCCGAAAATATTGATAAATCGAAATAATATCGAAATTTGAGGTAGAGGCCGATATAAAAATCGATGCATTATAGTAAGCGTGCGATAAATCGATATTCTGTTAAATATATCGAAGAGCCTGAACTTAGTTGTAACTATTATTGTTCCAAATATGTAATTTGTTTTGGCGATCTTTCCAATTTATTTATATTTATTGTTTCAAATAAATATAAAAAGGTTCAAAAGGTAGCTTTAAATATGGTTTTAATATAATCAATAAGAGAAACAAATAAAATAATTAGCATTAGGCTCATTTTTGCTCTTTTCGATAATTTTAACGTAAAATGCGACATTTTTCACCATTTAAAATTTTGATAAATTGATATTTTCGTTATGTTTTAGAGCTACCTAATTTCTTTTCGATATACCACGTGGGACTTTTCTCAATTAATAAAAAAAAAGGTAAAAAACATTTCTAAATATTTTTTTTTCGATAATTTAAGTATAAAATGCGATATTTTTCGATACTACAACTTGCGAAAAATTCAACTTTACGATATTTTAGATAATTTTAACGTTCAATGCACTATTTTTTAATATTTCAAATATTGAATAAATCTTGTGATAAGCTTCTTGATATTTTCTTAAGTTTTAATGTTGAATGCGATATTTTTCGATATTTAAAGTTTCGATAAATTAAAATATACAGTATTTTTGATTAGTTATTTTATGCTATATATTTTTCGATATTTTTCGAGGACTTTTTTCTTCAATATATGTATATCCCAACTCCACTTGTTCTACGATTTCCAGAAAAAAAGCAAACTATAAACCACAGTGCCCCTGAGCACGCAGCACACACACACGCTGGCAGTCACACAGTCGCCGCAAAAGGTGCGTTCACGCGTAGCAATGCAGGGATTCCCCCCCTCCCCCATCTCTGATGCCCCCTCCTAGTCAACCGTTCCCGTTTGTCATTGGCCAGGACAGAGACGGAGTCCTCCGCCGTCGCCTCCGTTCCATTACGTTTCTGTTCTGTGCTGTTCTGAAGTTTTTGCGGCCAAAAATGGGCAACGTTTTGGAATTTTAGTTCCGCTTTGTTGCCGCTGTCGCCCTCCTCCCTCTTTCTCTCTCTCTCCTGTTTCTGTGGTTGTTGTCAGGGCTAAGTGTTTGTTATGATTTATATTGGTTTTATTAAATGTTTCAACAACCTTTTGGCCAGAAATTATTTACTGCAGCCCCTCGAAAGCCGAGTGGAGCACGCATGAACGCATTCAGAACGATGGGGGCGTTTGTTGGGTAATGGCCAGACACAGTGCACAGTGTGTGTGTGTGTGTGTGCGGAGTGTGTGTGCGGTGTGTGTGTGCGGAGTGTGTGTGCGCTGTGTGTGTGTGGGGAGTCTGTGCTCCCAGGGAGGAGGTGACATTAAAGCCAGCATGTGACAGGTGTTGTGGGGCAAATGTGGCAAAGTTTTTGGTGCAGTTAATGAGCTTAAAGGCTGCAGCCAGGAGCAGCTTCCGAAGGAGCAGCTGTTCCGCCATGTTTCCTAATGCTAAAAGCTTCACTTTACTTGAAAACATCAAAGAGAGAGGCAGGATAACAGGGTGTACACCTACAGAGGAGGAGGTTCTAGAGCAGGGGTCGGCAGAGTCCTATGCACCGTGCATAGGACAACATTTCGGGCAGCGCAGTCGACTCACATACAGTGTATGTGCTTCGTTTACCTTCGCTTGGGTCTTTTTACTTTGCACACCAACGCACTAAAAAAATGTGCGTGTATGGGTGCCTATCCCTGTTCTAGAGTCTAGACTCTGCAGGTTATGGCATAATGTCAATCTTTATCATTATTTGAGGCAAAGAATCGAGATATCCTTTTTCCCTCATAAATATCTTTTAAAGTTAGCCCCAGAAGTTAGGCTTTGCTAAGCTAGACCGCTTTTATTTTAGTATCTTTTGCTCAAAGCCAAAGCTGAGTTTAAAAGTTATTTAATTTCCTTGAAAATAAAACCATAATCATATGTACAAGTTTTAATATTAAACTAAGAATTGGTGACTTGGTTTGTGAGTGCCTCGGATACCCCGTCAATTTCAAGTGGACTCGCCAAGCTCTCCCTCTCTCTGGAACTCTTGGCGCAACTTGTCATTCCAGCTTAGATGACACAATGTTGACACAAACTACAGGAGAGCAGGTGAACCAAAAAGGAGATCCCTAGTACCAAGAAACGAGCACCAGGCAGTGAGCACCAGGGCAGCGAGCACCGAGTGTCCTTGTGAGACGTTGCACGTTTTTGACGGCTTTATTGTTTGGCCCCTTCCCTCAGCTCCTTGGATTTTCGGGGTAAAATGAGCACAAAGTGCTCGAAAGTCGCCAAGTCGCTGGGGGCTGGCTCTGGCTCCTGGCTCTGACTCGTCTGGGGAGAACGGAAGGTGGCCCTGCACTTGAATGACTTTTCATAACTTTATAAAACTTTCCACAACTGCACGACGTGGCAGTGGCGACAATGAAGAAGACGATGTTGCCAAAGACGCTGCCTGACAATGGCCAAATGAGTGGCTGAGACACAGCAAGAAATTGGGTGGTTTTTATAAGAAAATAAGGGATTTATAAATGAAAATGTAATCTCTCTGTTCTCCAAGCTTAATTAGCTGCCTGCCAATGCATGTCAGAGGCACAGCAATCGGATTCGCAA
>JAEIIU010056861.1:8600-44406 GCA_018874675.1 Drosophila baimaii | reverse complement strand
TTTTGTTCATTTTGTTCATTTTGTTCATTTTGTTCATTTTGTTCATTTTGTTCATTTTGTTCATTTTGTTTATTTTATTCATTTTGTTCATTTTGTTCATTTTGTTCATTTTATTCATTTTGTTCATTTTGTTTATTTTGTTCATTTTGTTCATTTTGTTCATTTTGTTTATTTTATTCCTTTTGTTCATTTTGTTCATTTTGTTCATTTTATTCATTTTGTTCATATTGTTCATTTTGTTCATTTTAATCATTTGGTTAATTTAGTTCATTTTGTTCATTTTGTTCATTTTGTTCATTTTGTTTATTTTGTTCATTTTAATTTATATTGTTCAGTTTGTATATTTTCTTAATTTTATTAATTGTATTAATTTTATTAATTATGTTTATTTTGTTCATTTTGTTCATTTTCTTCATTTTCTTCATTTTCTTAATTTTCTTCTTTTTTTCATTTTCTTCATTATGTTCATTTTATTCATTCTGTCAATTTTGGTTCATTTTATTCATTCTGTTAATTTGGTTCATTTTATTAATATTTAATTATGTTGTTTATTTTAAAATAAATCCAATTCTGTTGCATGCAACATAATAAATAAAGTCTACTTTATATAATTCGCACATTCTTAGTTAAATATTATGATTTCAGCTTAAAACCCAAGGCGTGTTGAAACTTTTTTGATCATACCTTCAATTTTTTGAGAGCTTCTCCCACTTGAAAGTGATATTCAGTTCCACTGAAACTTAACCAATTTCAAGATCATAAGCTATTATTTATCCATTTGCGGGTATTTCAATGATTTCCCCATCATCACTTCAATCAAATATAGGCATATGTATGTATGTATGTATGTATCTCCTACCGAATACCGTATCCCCACCCACCTAAATATATCCATAAATCCGCTATATGCATTTCCTATGTTACTTCATCCCATCATCGTTTTGAAGAGACCTCATCGAACGAACTCTCGGCGGTTTAATGACCCAATTTCGTGTCTCACTGACCACAGACACAGATATGTGCCTCACGTCGTCGTTGTAGTCGTCGTCGTCCCCCGATCTTTAATATCGCGCCGGCCGTCCTATAATGTCGAGTGTGTCATCATCATCTCCCCGCTACGGCATAACACTTTCCATTTGTATGCGGTCTTGGCTATGACTTGTCGTTTCGTTAAAATCAAATCAAATATTTGCCCGGGCTTTTGTTTGCATTTATTTATTAGTTACTTCCCCCCCGCCCTCTCCCCCAGCTCGCTTCCATCAAAAAAGGGCCTTATATAAGAAGTCTGGGGATCGCCTTGGGTGGTTTATAGTCTGCGCTCTTTGTTATTATTTTTTTGCAATACTAATACCACTTGCTGTGGGCTTCTTTTTCGGGGTAGCATGCGAAATTCGCAATTGTCCGCTTTTAGCTGGCAGGCGATAATTGTCGGGGCCGTTGCCCAAACTTTCTGGAAACTGACACCTACGAAATAAAACGTGCCAATTCGCCGGTGTGTATGGTGTGTGGTGAGTGTGTGGTCAACACAACATTTTTCGGTAACCTTGGCACACTTGAACGAAAGCCGAACAAAAACTTTGCATTGGCAACACGGAAGCCACGCCTTCTCACCACCAAAAAAGGGGGAAAAAAATATAATAAAAATAGGAGAAAACACGGAAACGACCGATCATAAATTCAGAGTTTTTTGGGGCGAATTTTTGATTATACTCGAGCGGGACTGACATTTGGCTTTCGGGTAGGCGGAAGAGCGGACTGGGGGCTGACCAGTGGAGCTGGCCAAAAGGGGCGGGGCCAATAACGCCCAGCGTTTAAGGCCAAATGGAAAGAAATCAAATTGAAAACGCGAATTTCGTGACTGCACTTTCACTGCGGTTTGCAACTTGGCACAGAGTACCCCCCAAAGAGTGGTGACTGTATTCGCTAAGTATTTTACATATATTCAAAAACTGGGAATATTTTCTTAAATTAAAGAATGCAAATGATAAAAAAACCTTCTAGCTTTCGAGCTGGCAGGCATCCACAATAATAAAACAATACAAATACTCGAAAATGTTTTATGCAAATTAAAAAAAAGTGTTGCCTAGCCAATAGGCGCCGGGTAAAATATTCTATCAAAATGTAAAATTACATCTAAACCTGAGGAATCCTTTGTAAATCATGAGTTTAACATGTAGATGCTAAGGGAAAGCAAGTACATGATAAAAATTAGGTGAAATTCGTTAAATGAACTTATGTTTTAATAAATTGGAAACCAAAATTAAAGACCCCAAGAAATATAAGTACATTCTCTGCAATGGAAATAAAACTATGCTGAACGCCAGGCAAACATGACTAGATTGACGCGTCTGGTGATGCTGATCAAGAATATAAATATATAATTTAAAGGGTAGCAACACAGTAAGAATGCGCTGCAATCTTTTGCTCAAAATGATTCCACCCGTGTAGAAAAAGTTATTTTACATGTTAATAGTATGTATATCAAGTAGCCGACACGTGTTACGTGTAAAATCTGCTATTTGAGCTGATATATTAGTAAATTAAAGACTAAAATCAAAGAGCCTAGCAAATATACATTTCTCAAAATATATATACTCATAAAAAATGAGAAATCATTACAAAGAAAAGTGATTCTACGTGTTAATACTATGTAAATCAAGTAGCCGACACGTGTTACGTGTAAGATCAGCTACAAAAGCTGATCTATAATAAATTATAGGCCAAAACTAAAGACAATATCAAATATATTTACGTAAATAAAAAATATAAAACATACATATTATTATTCTACATGTTAGTGCTTTGTATATCAAGTAGCCGACACGTGTTACGTGTAATATATGCTATCTGAGCTGATATATTAGTAAATTGAAGACCAAAATCAAAGAGCCTAGCAAATATACGTTTATAAATACAAAAATACTAATAAAACATTACAAATCATTGAGAAAATAGGAGTGTTATTCATGTTAATGCTGTGTATGTATATCAAGTAGCCGACACGTGTTACTTGTATAATCGGCAAATGAGCTGATAGCTTAATAAATTGAAGACCACACTTAAAGAGTCTAGCAAAATGACGTTCTTAAATAAATAATCATAAACAAAAGTAATAAATTCACTGAAAATAAATATATTTATATTACATTAAGTAGCCGACATGTATAACCGCAAGAAAAGAAAACCAGAAAATAAAAGACCACAGCAGACGTTTACATAAATACATAAATATTTAATAAAATGCTTGATAAGATAACAAAAAAAAAAACATAACTTTATATAGTAAAAGTAAAAGTAAAGGTAACATTAAGTAAGCCTAAGATGCGAAACAAAACGAGGAAATGAGGACACAACAGAACAAGAACTCATAGCGATAATATTACATCAGTTAATCCACACATTTGACTAGTTGAAACATATTAATTAGCGATGGACTAAGCCCCGCCCTGGCCGCCCTGACCGCCCTGCCCGCCTCTCCTGGCGCCCCAGTCCTCTTTGATCAGATCCGAGGCCTTCTCCCCGATGGCAATCACCGGCGCATTGGGATTCCCATTGACAATTGTCGGCATAATGCTGGCGTCCACGACCCTGACCCCCGACACGCCATAGACCCGCAGCCGGGGATCCACAACGGCGGTCACATCCCAGCTGGGACCCATGCGACAGGTGCCCGCCGGATGGTAGATGGTGAAGGTGAACTCCTTGATGCAGCAGGCCCAGTACTCGTCCGACTGGAATGGGAGGTGCCGGCAGCCTGGCAGCGGGATGTTGTGCAGCCGCGAACCGAAGCGCTGAAAGGCCTGTGTATTCGACACATTGATGGCCAGCTTAATGCCCTCCACCAGGACATCGATGTCCTCCTGGTGGGCAAAGTAGTTGGGAATGATCTTGGGCGGCTGCTGCGGATTGCGCGAGTTGAGGCGCACCCAGCCGGCGCTCTTGGGCCGCAGCAGCAGGGGCAGTATGGACCAGGTCTCGCTGTGCTGCAGCGGCTTGTAGACGGTGTTGTAGAAGCCATTCCGCAGATTCAGTATCTTGCGGATCTGCTCGCCGCCGTCCGAGTTAATGGAGCTGGGACAGAAGTGGAACTGGACGTCGGGCCAATCGACGGAGGGATCCTGGTACTTGGTGTTCAGGAAGGCCACACCCTCCACGCCCGAGAAGGTCATGGGGCCGCGCTCGCGCAGTATGTACTCCATGGAGACGGGGATGGTCTGGAAGCGACTGCGGGTCACGGTCAGCGGTGCATCCACCACGAACGTGAGGCCACCAAGTCCAACATGATCCTGCATATTGTTGCCCACCGGCAGATCCGAAATCACTGGGATGCTATGCTCCTGCAGATGCTCCGCTGGCCCCACACCCGACAGCATCAGCAGCTTGGGTGTATTCAAGGCGCCGGCACTCGCAATCACCTCCCGGCGGACGAAGACCAGCTGCTTCCGGCCACCGCGTTGGTACTCCACACCAATGGCACGCTTCTGCTTGTCGAACAGGATGCGGGTGGCCTCCGCATGCAGCAGGACATCCAGATTCTGGCGTGCCCTCACCGGCCGGATGAAGGCCTTGCCCGTGGAGCATCTGGCGCCCCGCCGTATCGTGCTCTGGGTAAGCATGAAGCCCGTCTGCTGGGCCCCATTGATGTCCCGATTCTCGTAGCCCATCTCCATGCCGGCCTGCAGGAAGGCAATGGAGAGCGGCGTCCGCCAAGGCGCCTCCTGGACTGTGAGATAGCCGCCCGTCTCGTGGTAAGGCGTCTTGGCCAGATACGGATTGCGCACGTCCTCCGACTTGAGGAAGTACTTGAGCATGCTGTCGTAGTCCCAGCCCGGATTGCCCAGCGACGCCCAGTGGTTGTAGTCGTTCTTGGAGCCGCGCACATAGACCATGGCATTCAGGACCGAGCTGCCGCCCAGGACCTTGCCGCGCGGCCAGAAGCATCGATCGCCCTTCATGGCCTGGCAGTATTGGCGCGTGGACGAGGGCGTGGTCTGGTACTTCCAGTCCAGCTCCGTCAGCTGCAGATAACCCGCCAGCGCTGGCACATCGGAGATCTCTGTCTCATCGCCGCCGGCCTCCAGGAGCAGCACAGTCCAGTTGCGGATCTCGCTAAGGCGATTGGCCACCACTGCGCCCGCGGAACCGCCACCAATGACCACAAAGTCATACTGACGACGTATCTGCAAGATACACGGAGTGGGGAAAGGGAAAGGAAGGAGAATTAGATGAATTAAGGCGACTGGCGAGGGGGGGCTTACTTACGACAGTTGGCTCCTGGACCTTGTTCTCGGGATCGACGCTTTGATAGCGATAGAAATTCATGCCGATCGCCAACAGCGGGATCATGCCAAGCAAAGACGTCATTGTGCCAAACGCCATGTTTCAGTAATTGTCAAATCCACGGATCCTCTGTCGCGTGCTTGCTCGCCCCAGCTCCGAATGCTCCTGATGCTGTTCCGCCTGTTCCGCCACCAGAAGATGATACTCCCGTTGCTGTCCGCTTGCCCGACGCTCCGTAACAGTGAGCCGGGGCACTGGATGACAGTCCTCCTCCGCCCGCCGTGGAGCCGCAGCTGGTGGATATGGTGGAGTCGCCGCTGGCGAGTATTTTGGGTGTATAGTTACGTATGCCGCCGGGTCGAGCGGACTTGAAGTGAGCCCGCGCCCGCTCGTCCTCCTCCAAGATGTCCAGATACGACTTGATGTACAGGTGATGGTGCAGATAGTGCTTCTGCTTGTCCAGAGATCGATTGCTCGACTTGCTGGAGACCAGGGAGCTGGGACAACCGCGGCTGGAGGTGCTGCTGCGGCTGCTGCTGGATATGGAGAGCGAGGACACGGAGCTGCAGTGGCAGGACGAGTTGTAGATGCCGCTGTCCGAGCTCTGGGAGCTGCTGCGCAGCAGATTCAACTTGGCGTAGTGCGAGTCCGAGTCCGATTGGCTGGCCGGAATGGGGATCTTGCTCCGCTCGTAGGTTTGTTTGCTCAAATTGTATTTGTGACGCAGTCGGTAGTTTTGGTTACTATTAGTTATGTTATTATTATTATTATTATTATTATTATTGTTATTATTGCTATTGTTATTATTCTTGGTGGGGCTGCTGTACTCGTGGGCGGAGGAGCTGGAGGAGCTGTTGGTGCTGCTGGAGGTGGACAGGTGACTGCTGGGTGTGTATATAGCCTGATGGTTGCTGGTGGTGTTGTTGCTAATTCCGCTGAAGCTTTTGCGCTGTTGTTGTTGTTGTTGGGGTTGTCGTTTGTTGTGGTTGTTGTTGTTGTGGGGCGATTGCTGTTGGTGCTGCTGGTGTGGTTGTTGCTGTTGCTGATTTTGCTGCTGCGATATCTCCTGGCCCATATTTTGACAGAAATATGAACAGAACTGCAAGAATAAAAGAGATATTTAATTAGGAAAGTGATATTTTCAAGACATTTAACAAAGTGGAAAGTAAAAATGGTTTTCATCAAAGAGAAACCTATTTTTCAAGTTTTTTGCTTAGAAGTTTTCATATCATTTTAACTCAATATAGTTTAAGCTAATTTTAGCCCCTTAAAAAACCTTTAAAAATGTTGTTAATAATATTGATAATATGTTAAATATAGGCTCTTAAGAATTTATCGATGATTTTTTACAAAAGTATCGCTAAATTATCGATTTAAGTGGATTTTGGTTAAAAAACAAGAAACCCTAATTATGAGTGTTATTTTAATAAATATTTAATAGAATGCAACCTCAAAATGGCTTTTCCTTTTATGATATTAAAAATAAGCCAGCAATTTATCGATAATTCTTTCCATAGGTGTCATTGAATGATCGATTTATATGGGTCTTAGATAGAAAACTAGAGAAACCTTATTATAAAACTGTAATGACATGATAATTAATAATAATATGATTATAATGATATTAATAGTACGCAAAATATAAGCACTTAACCATAAATGGAATTTTTCGTACCCCAGTAATCGATTATTTATCGATTTAGGTGGTTTTTGGATAGATAAGTAGAGAAACCAAATTATAAAACTGGAATTTTCATCAATATTTATCGAAAAGGAATCTTTTTCTTTATAATAATATGCAAAATATAAGCATTTCACCATTAATCGATTTTTAAATACCTAAGTATCGATCAATTATCGATTTAATTGGATCTTATAATAGAAAAAAGAAATAGTTTTTCTTATTATTTTAAGCTTATCCAAGTTACATAACTGTTATAAATATGATCTATAAAAGCAAAACAAATGTATATAATTTAAAAGATTTTCTGCTATATTTTGCAATTTAAAATATTCGATATTTACAATGTAATACCTAAAACTTCATACTATCTAAACATAAGTCTAAATCTGTGAAATTCTCAATTAGTTCTGTTGAATTAAATCAAATAAGTTAGACGCTCCCAGCAACCCCACGGAAAGCTGCACCATGATACCATCGCAGATTACTTCAAATGAAGTCTCTTATTTGGCGATAAGTGATTACCAAATGCGAGTCGCAATCGGATAAAACCAAATGAATTCAAGTGACCGCATTTTGTATACTTATATGTACATATATATGGCTTTGCTCGCCTGGGCCAGGCATTATTTCGGTTTAATGTCAATATTTCCCATAAAGAAAATACACACAAAAAAAGAGACATCCGCTGATGGGGCAACCACCACTACTCGTGGTGGGGGTAAGCGAGTAAGCTACCGAATAATGATGACAATGATCAAGGCGTGGGAGCTGAATGAATGCTGGATAAATATGAATGAGTGTGATATCATTGATGGGAGGCACTATGGCTGCGTGGTTTCTGTGGCCATTGTTGCATGGCTCTTGGGCCCTCGAAAAATCAGCGACATGCAAGCGGAAGCCGCTATATCTATATAGATATATATCTCCTACGACTGAATATCATCCATAGAAAAAAGTGAGAGAGAAGAGAGGAGAAGAAAACACTTGGGTTTGGCAATCTGTTGGCCAACCCCGCCAGCAGATGGCGCTGTCACACGCGCTGTCGAACAAAAGACTTAGGCAACGAACTTGTTTACACTTTTCGCAAGCACAAAAAAAAAATCCAAATAAAAAGCAAAAGCGTTATCAAATCGCATAGAAATTGAATTGCTATATAAATATTCAAATGATGTCAGCTGCATCTCATTATGAACTTGTCTCTCTTTCTCTGCACCGTATATAAATGTATATATATATCTGCTATAACTTGTATAGTTGTATGCCTAATAGATATATTTCTTTCCCTCCACACTTTTATCTTTTTCTTCGCTTGCACTCTGGCTAGTTTTTCAAGTTCAATGCCGTTTGGCAGGCGGAAAAAGCACAAAAAAAAATCGCAACAAAATCCTAGCTTGGTTTTTTTTCTTTTCTTTCTGTTTTGTCTCTTGTCTCGCGAGAGTCTCAATGTCTCCTTCATCTCCTCCTCCTGCTGCCGCTGCTGTAAAATGCAATTTCCTTATTTTGTTTGTCCATTGGCCATCGGTGGCTTTAATTGCTGTCCGGCAGCCAGCCGCTCCCGGTGTCATGGTTGTTGTTGTTGTTGTTGTTATTTTTCCTGCGGTTTTTCCAGTTTTTCACCCCGCCATCATCTCGCTCCCGATTCGAGGCTATCTGGCTGGCAGCAGTGAAAGCCAAAACGACATCGGGGGCTTCCTACATAAACCACATACACTACCCTCCCCCCTTCGGTGTGTGTAATATATTTCATTTTTCCCTTTTTTTTATATCGTTATTATTATTAATATAATTATTATTATTTTGTACCTTTCTCTGTCACAACACACACGCAAAAGAAAATGTAAAAAAACAAAGACGAAATGTAACTGGAACTGCTCTCGATTAATTAACTGCACCGAAAATAGCTGTCTATTTTTAGCCGTTTGCTGTTAGCCAAATTGTTACATATATATATACACATAAATAGTTATATATAACTTTGTTTTTTTTTTTTTGCCCGGCAATTTCGCTAAAGCGAAGCGATTTGAACGGCTCGACGGTTGCGATGTAACTGGAAAAACAAACATCAACCAGCGGCAAAAATTAAATCCAAATTCATTCACTCAAATCCCCGTTAACGGCAGACGCAACAGGTTAACAAAAATAAGAGAGGAGAAGCAAAAAACAGAAATATATATATAAAAAAAAAAAACAATCAACGCTGGCCGCTAATTTATGCAACGCCCTTGGGCGGAGTGACAAAGGAAACCCTCGAAGGTATTTCTGCTTTTCCAAGACCTTTTTTTTAGACCAAACTCTGCGATTGCCGCAATCCCCCAAAACAAATATGTATACTGGGCCAGGTTTTCTCGGGCATTTTTTTACATCACAGTGATGTCGATTCATTCATTTTGTTGGTCGTCATTATGCAATTCACACATTGTTAGCAACCAGCAGCAACCAGCAGCAGCAAGTCGAAATCCCAGACGAAGCCTCCGTTTTTTTTTTTTTTCGGCCTCAACTGCCTGTCAATTATGATTTGACAGCTTTTAATTATGGCCAAGACTTTATGCCCCATAATTGATGACATTTACACGGATTTCCATGTGCTCGTTGGTTTTTCTCTTCTCTGTTTTTTTTTTTTCGGGGTATTTGCCCAGCCCTTTGTGGGTCGCCTCGCACATAAATCCAAGTAATTCCAGCTACTTCATTTCGGCTCAACGCTTTCTCGACAATCGGCTGAGTCACGGTACCGTGACACATTAAAGAAGCTCAACTTGGTCTAACACACACACACACACACACATTAACAACAACAACAACAATAGGGAAAAACGAAACATATATGTACAAAAAAAAAAACTATTAAAAAATTCATGGCGCATTTCCGTGAGAGTGCAGTTGCTGTTGAGTGACACCTGGAAATTAATTAATTACCACATTTATCTACCGGGAATGTATGATTAAATAAGGTCTCAATAGTCAAAGGGATTTTCTTGTTAAAAACATTTTTAAATAAAAGGTGCCACTTATAAATCCCAAAATTTGTATTTCTGTTATTTATTGTTTAATTTAAAAAACGTGTTTTTCTCTAGCTTTATTAATTGTGAATTACTTTAGTTTCTTTATTTTACTAAATTCTATATTTTTCACTGTTCTTTTCGATTTGTGATGTATGACTTTCCTTTTCGATATTCGTTATAATAAAATTATATAATTGTTTATACTAATTCCATACAATGTAAATGATATATTAATCATAACATTATATAGAATTTTTTTAAATCGATTGTTATACACCATTTCCGTAACAATTTAATTTCTTCTTTCGATGTCCTTTTGATATATTGCTTAAAGTTTGCTTTAGAATTGTTTAACACTATTGATTTGTACTCTTTCGATAAATATTTAATTTATTCATTCGATATTTTCGATATGCGAATTCTTTCGATAACTATTTCCCTTCGATTTGATTCGATATATTTGTTTTACTATGGTAAAGACTATTTCTACACTATTACTACCTACTCCTTCGATAACTACTTCATTTCTCGATTCGATGTTTACGATATATTGATCAGAATATGATATGATAACCGATTTTTGTGTAGCTTTTAGATAACAAATTCTTTTCTCCCTTCGATTTTGTGGATTTATTATGTAAAATGTAATCCATAATTTGTATACCCTTATTTAAAAAATGTTTAATATCGATAAATAATCGATGTTTCCGATAAACACCTTTACTAGGGTTATTCTTGAATTTCCCTTTTCTTTTTCGATGCGCCCAGGGTACTCCCTATTCGTAAGGCCAGGGGCAGTTGCCCCTGCATTTTTGAATCTTTCTCCTGACCAACCATCCATCCATCCATCCGTCCATCCGAATGCTTTATGGTTACATAGCAGCACTTTCTTGGCTTGGCTTTTAATTGCCGACTCGTATGCATATGCAGTGCCGCCGGTGGCGATACACGCGCGCTCCATGATTGCCTCTTTATGGCCGCGACGTGCACAAATTGATAATAATTCGCACGGAGGTGTGAGGTGGTTCGGTGGCTCTGGTGGCTCCGGTGGATCTGGTGGAGTAGTGCCACCAACTTGGCAGTAGAAAGTGTGAATCGTTCGAGAGCAAGGCGTGGCCGGTGGGTAGGTAGGAGGTGTCTTACATAAGAATCTGGCTCACTGTAATCGCCTCCTTGTTTTTATTTCATTTATTTTGTTGTATTTTTGTTTTGTATTTCGTATGCTTTTTGGCTTCTGATTGGTTGGTTTTTTTTTTGCTTATTTTTTGGCGCCCTCGTTTTGCTCAAAGGGTCAGAGCCAAGTTGTTACATAAAAAAAACGCAAAGTGAAAATGAGCGCAGTTATTTACGACAGCGCATGCAAATAGGTGTTAATGTTTGGCTTAATAGTTATAATATTTATTTTTGCTACTTATTATGATGCTTAGCTTTGTACATTTATTATGAAAAAAAAAAGAAAAAATAAAGCTGAGATTTCTAAACTCACTAATATTTGCATTTTAATTAGCCAATGTTAGTTGACGTTGAAATTGTTCAGTGTCAAGCATCAATATTATTCCGGTTTTAATTGCAGATTGTAAATGTTTAAGAGGCTAATGTTTGTTGGCTGTCAGCTTGGCTTAAGTTCAGGTTGTTTTGTTATTGTATATCTATCTTTTTTATTGCATTAATTTCTCTACTTTGAACGTGTTAATCTTATGGATAGCTTTGCCAAAAATAAGTAGTTCTTAGCTTTTAATCTTTTAATGTATATAGAGATAGTGAATGAGTTTTCATTCGTTTGCTTTGCTGTCTGGATTTTGGATAATGAAACTTATTATCCGTATTCATTTGAAGATAAAATAATAAGAAATAATTTCTATAAGAAGTAAATACCCTAATAAATGACTTCTTTAAGAAATTGCTACCTTATTCTAATTATTTTGAGCATCATCATTTTCAAAACTAATTAGATATTATTATAGTAAAGTTCCTTAATTTTTCTGTATTTTTTTAGGCTCTTTGCTTGGGTTCCACTTATAGTTTACTTGTTACACTTGCCTCCGGTTTTTGTTGTGTTATTTTGTTGCTGCTGCTGCTGCTGCTCTGGTTCCAGTAGCCGCTGCCTTGTGGTTGTTGTGGACTTGCTTAATCTTTTATTTTGTATTTTTATTTCTTATTTATTTTATTTTTTTTTGCGGATTTTCGTGGTGTGGCGGCTTCAAACTGAACGCGACGGCCTGCCACTTTCCTTTGTCTCACACACGATTACCATGACTGCTGCTGCTGCTGCTGCTCCTTCTCTCTTTCATCTCAAAACAGCAACAAAAAAAAATAATATAAAAAAAAACAAAAGTGCGGCAACGTTGAATTGATTCCTCGGTAATTTCTTCTTCGATTGATATAGTGCGGTTTTTTTATATATATATATTTTGATAAATAATTGTCACGGCGTTTAACGTTTCACTCTCGATATCTGTATCTATACATATGTGTATCTTTTGCCGCTCGCTGCGAAACGCACGCCACGAGCTCGACTTGTTCAATGAGCAATTCGCTTTTCGTCTTTGGTTTTGGCCACATTGGACGCTGGCTTGGCCAAGAAGCGGCAGCTTTTCGGACGGCCTTCGTAAGCTTTTCACTTACGACCAACGATGATGATGATGATGATGATGATGATAACAACAGGCCACAGCGCCAAGCCAAGCCAAGCCAAGCCAAGCTTCGAGCCCACTAAAAAAAGAGAGTGAGAGAGTGAAAAAAATAGGGAGAAATATCCGTGGCTTGGCCAAATGCAGCTTATTGTTACACAGAAAATAAATTCAATATCTTGTTTAAATTTAACGAATCTCTTCCAGAAAGGGAAACTGAAGTTAAGTTTAGAGATATATTTTTAAACCCAAACAGAAATTTTATATTTTTTTATAAGAATGGTGGCATATAGGATCGATATATTTATCGATACATATTTTAAAGTTGCGATTTATTGGCTGTAAATCGATATGCTGTTATCGGACCAATTTTGCGTCTGTTAAAGATTATCAAAAATTTAATTTTGAAGATATTTTAAATATTAATTGTTAAAAAATACATATCAACTAAATAAATAATCATGTTCGGTTACCTTATCGATAATATCGATATTTTAGCACTAAATGCGATATGTTTTGTTATTTGAAATTCCTTTATATCAATGTTAACGATATTTTCGATATGAAATTATTTGTATATCGATATTTTTCACTCGATATACAGCCTTATTTTTTTAAAGCATTTTTTCATAGAGTATTATTATTTATACTTACCTTAAATATACAGAAAACACTGTGTTAGACTGGTAAAAAAGTTGCTAACACCAAAGACAGTTACTTTTTAACATCGAAACTAATAATATATTCTCTGAACAATACCTTTTCCGTGTACTAACTCCCTTTTCTTCGAGTGCACGACATTGAAGCGATCTGCACTTTCGATTTCGTTTCCATTTCTTTCAGGCTGTCTCGGGCTGTCTTCGGGCTTTGTCACTGAGCTACGTGCTCGGTCCAACGTTTTCTGGCCATGGCTTAAATGCAAAAGCTTTTTGGGGAACTCATTCGCTCATGGTGCTGGGGGATGACAGAGAGAGAGAGAAAGAGAGAGAGGGGGGAAAGAGACGGGGCCGAAAAGAGATGTCGGCCGGTTTGGAGGCTTTCTTTGGCTGAGCCAAAACACTGCTGGCTGGCAGCACGATCATCGCCAGCGATTTACAAGTCTGGCAATCAACTTACCGTTTTATTATTCATGATTATTCCCGAACTCCAATTCCAAATCCAAAAACCAAACACAAATCCCAATCCCAATCCCCAAGCTCCAAGTCCAATGTTAAGCGCCTGACATGATGGAGGCAATAGCAACAAGGCCATAAAGGTAAAGTGTTGGCTCATTGTGAAGATCGGAATGGAAATCGAAATGGAAATGGAGTCGCAGATGGAGATTTCCTGTTTGCTTTTGTTGACTCGATTTCATTGGCGATCGAAGGGTAAAAGTGCCCGCCGATACTCGAAGTACTTGTTGTGCTTGTGGCCCCGAGGGGGAGCATTAATCGAAACTGTGCGATAAAGTCAACATTTTAGGAGACGGACGGGGGACATCGAAAACTGGGTGTTTCGTCACCTGAAACCATTGATTATCGATAGTTTCTCTTTTATGCGGTTGCCTTTGATCAAGTAGGATCAGGTAATGCTGAGCTGGTAATTTATTTTCTTGGTAGCAGGTTCTAAAAATTCTTTTAAAATATTTTATAAATTTATTTACATAATATATATTTATTCTTTGTACTTAATTAAATAATAAATTAATTCCCAATGGGTTCTAGCTGCAATTTGGTTGATAGCCCGCTGAATATTAGCGAACATGGTACTGATGCAGGGCCTGGCAAGCTGGCAAGGTCGGAAACAGCTGTTTGCCCTGCTGTTTGACTTTGACAAGATCTTTGTGTCATTATCTTAGCTAGAAGCATTTTCCATTAGTGTATTATTATCGTATTTTTTTTAAATACACTTTTAATACTAAATAAAAGAAAAACAAAAAATTGTACCAAAAACAAAAATTAAAAAAAATAAAAATAAAAAAAAAAAAATAGAAAAAAATTTTTTCAAATGAAAAGTAACATTTTTTTCATGATATGATATATTAATATTATGTTAAATCTAACACAAAAACAATATTAAGAATAAGGTTTTTGGAAATTCCCATTCTAAAATTAAACGAAAACAGTTAACAATAAAGATATATCCCAATTGAGTTGACTAAATTACCTTAATTACCCATTTTTCCACTAAACTAACTCCGATTTGTTGAGTCTCTCAATTGAACCCTGAAACGATGCCAACCTAAGCACCATAAAATAGGCAAACTGCTCGAAATAAATTCACACGATTCAGATTCCGATTCCCATTCAGCTCAGTTCATTCATTAGGCGAGTCAGAGAGTTGAACAGCTCGACGAACTCTCCGGGCGTAGCATAATCAGGTGCAATTGACCCTCATTGAACTCGAAACTCTATGCAAAAGCGGCAACGAGATGAAATAAATGGCTAAACTTCACCAGCAGAGCGCAGCTTGTTCCGTTGCGATCGCAACAAAAAAAAAAAAACACTATATATTCAAGCATATAGTCGTACATATATCTCTGGGGTTTCGTCGGCTTCCGACAACCAGGCCAAAAAGATGGGGCCCAAAAAAAAGGCCATTTCCAGCTTGACACGGTGCACTGGAAAAATATCTACGGAGGTATAATTGAACGAATTTATTCTGGATTATGTATTTTCTACTATTTAAATGTAAAACAAATTAACAGGCAATTTATTTAAATTAACTTCCGATAGAAAACTAAATCGATAAGACCATAAATAGTTTTTCTCATCTCTAACTGCAATACCCAAACACACAAATGCAATTTTAACATGTGACTGTACTTATTTAAATATTACATTTATATGTAATAATAATTTATAAAAAATGTTTATATGTATATTATTATTAATTTAGTATTTGCAATATATTTCCCCAAGTGTCCCCAGTGGGTGAAGGCAATATGCAAAAGGAGTTCACTAAAAAAGAGAGGGAGATCTTTGGCGGCTGCGCGGGGGCAACTTTCGTTTTCGTTCAGATGTCTGCAAATTAATTTACTCTTTTTATTTTTCTTGGTTTTTTTTTATGGTTTTTTCTGGGTTTTTTTTTTCAGCTTGTTTGTTTTTTTTTTTTTGTGGACGGTCATTGCTTTGCAGTATAAATATTTATGCGTTGCACTTGAGAGCGCTGAAATTGGAATTGGAATCGGAATCGGACTCTACGCTGGAGATGGCTCAGATTTATGGCCGTCTTCCGCGACCCGAAGCTAGTGTGTGCACAACAACAGCAACAGCAACAAAACCAAAACAAAAAAAAAAAAACAAATAAATAAAATTAGCAATTAGCCGCCTGGACTTGTAGTGCATTTTGTTAACAAATTAAATGCATTATTCAATGCGATTATTTATTATACCCCGTCTACGCACCGTTAAGCGCCTTTAATGTGTACTTAATTGCAATCATCATCGGCTGTAACTGCTGGGCATTGTAATTGTAATCGTAATCGCAATTCGTAGTCGCAATTGAAATTGAAATTGAAATAGTAAAAGCGTAATTAAATTGCTCCAAAAAGGGAAATTATCCGAATTATGGCATTTGGCATTAGCATTTAAGCTCAGCAAACCGCATCGGTGGGGATTAGTTAGATCCGCTGTGCAGTCCATCCGCGGAAATTATGAGGAACTTCATTGGCTGATTAATGTGTACTTCCTTGATTCATTTTATTATTGTAGAATTACAATAAATAATAACAATAATAATAATGATGAAAATAATGCAAATGTTTCTTAAGATTTCATTGGAATTTACTGTCTTACAGATTAAAACGTTTCATATATCTAAACTCTGTCTTAAATTGAAATGGGAAAAAATATGAATCGCTTAAATCTATTCTATTGTTTAAGGTGCATTTGTTATTAAAATATATATATAAAAAATTAAGTAAATTATAAAAAAAAAATGTACTCTAATGTTTTCCTTTATATTTACCTTATATTTATTTTTAATATTTATTTGGAATCATTTATTGTATCTGTTCTTACCCTTATAAGATGTTCTTGACCCTAGACTTTTTATAAATTGTATTTATTTCTACTTTTAACCCATTTATGTCTCTTTCAATATAAAAGCTTCACATAAAAGCTTACAAACGAATATTTTAAAATAGGTTTAAGCTTTGTTAAAGCTCTCAGACTGATCTTGGCTATTTTAAGCTTTCATTTTAGTTCCGCTTTCTGTCTATTATAATCTAATTTCGTATCTTTTATTGCAGGTAAGCTTCATTTGAGCTTTTTATAACGGATCTACCAGATACCTTTTGGGACTATCGAACTGTAAGCTGTAAGCGTGGCTCAACTTTAAAGCTTCAAACTGTAAGCTAACTATCTATATTATTCAAGGTCTTTAGACAAGCTGCAAACCTTTTTGGAGGTGTAAAAAAAAGCCTCTTTTTGAATTTGTAAAATTTGAGATTTTCTTTGAAAAATATTTGTATATTTATAAGAAACTTGTTTCTAAAGGAAAAAAATTAATTAAGCTGAAAATCAATTTCCTTTGACTATAAAATATATGAAAGCTTGATAAATTTTGCTTAGTGTTATTTAATATTCAAATTTAAATAATTAAATACTCATGGGGTTAATCTTTTATTTTTATTCGATTTATTAAGTTCGTTTACAATTTTTAAAAACTAATCAACTTACAAACTAATTGAGGTACTCCCAGTGTACGCGACGTCAAACAAACTATAAAAGTTAACACAAAAAAAAAACACACATATTTAGATTAGATACACATTAAACAAAACTAAAAAAAATATATATTTAAAAAAAAAAACATATGAATTAGCATAAATGACTCGATATTTACATGAAGCGCTTAATTGACTAATTTCATGGGCGGGGTGTCAGCAGGGGCAATTGCTGGGGAAATAGGCTGGAGTTTTCGTTATTTTTTTGTATTTTTTTATTATATTTTTTTTAGGCTAGCGAGCGAAAGAGAAAGAAAAGTGTAAGCTTAAGGGAGAGCTTAATAAATTAAATTTATTTAAAAAGAAAGCCATTTTTACAGTTGACCAGGAATGAGGGATGGAATCTGGATATCCATAATCATCTTTTTATAGATATTTATTTGCAGACCAATTAGTTAATTTAATTAATTTATTAATTAAGAGTTCCCTGTCTCTGAGTTCCAAGTGAAAACTGTAAAATGGCAGAAGTTTGTGCTTAGATATTCCGCGTCCCACTCACCCTACCCACCCCTGCCCCTGCTGATGGCCCCCGTTGACCTAACCAAAAACCCCCCTCCCCCCAAATTCCCCACTCTTTAAAGCCGCTATGACCTTGGCAAGGGCCACTGATGAACCGCCGATGATAGTGGCACCTCACTGGTGGAGTTCAGGGAACGCTTGCTGCGCCATTGGGTTCGCGGCGGAGCCTGACCGTGACCCAAATCCAGGCCCAGTCCAAGGCCCTGTCCAAGGCCCTGACCTTGACCCTGTGCCCCTGCCTGCGGAGCCGTGGTGGGCGTCAGCCAGAGCTGCTTGATGAGATCGGCACCCTTCTCGCCGATCATCACCACCGGCGCATGGATATTGCCATTGGTTATCGCCGGCATCACGCTGGCATCGATGACCCGCAGCCCGGGAATGCCGTAGACCCGCAGCTGGGGATCCACCACGGCCCAGGGATCCGTGGGTGGGCCCATCTTGGCCGTCCCGCTCATGTGGTAGATGGTCATCGTGTACTGCCGGATGAAGCAGTTCCAGTAGTCGTCCGTGAACAGGGTCAGGTGCCGGCAATTGGGCAGCGGCTTGCTCCAGAACCTCGCACCGAATCTCTTCATCGCCTGCGTCTCGCCCATGGCCACCGCCGCCTTGACGCCCTCCCGGAGGACATTCACATCGTCCGGATGCGTTAGGTAGTTGTGATAGAGCAGGGGATACCGCAGGGGATTCTTCGAGGCCAACTTGATGTAGCCCCGACTCTTGGGACGCAGCATCATGGGGAAGATGCCAAAGACATCGCGGTTATTCACCTCCCCGAAGACCTCCTGGTAGAACTCATCGGTCAGGCCGTGGGCGGTCTTCACCTGCGATCCGCCATCGGACATCACCGAGGCGGAGGTCATCATGAAGTTCATGTCCGGCCAATCGTCGCTGGCATTCGCATATTTCGTATTAATAAAGGCCACCGCCTCGAGGCCAATGCTGGAGGTCAGCGGCCCGTCCTCGGTGATGGCATAGCGCAGGGCCGTGTTGATGTTCACCATTCGCTTCATCACAATCGAAATGGGATAGTCGATGAGGAAGGCTATGCCGCCGACGGCAATGTGATCCTGCAGATTCTGTCCCACGCCCGGCAGATGCTGCACCAGGGGAATGCCCACCCTGGCCAGCTCCTCGCCGTGCCCGATGCCCGAGAGCATCATCAGGTGCGGCGTGCCAATAGCACCCGCCGCCAGGATCACCTCCCGGGTGGCGTAGACATTCTGAAGCCTTCCATCTCGGATGAACTGCACCCCAGTGGCGCGTTTCGTCTTGGGATCGGTAAGCACCTTGGTCACGTGCGAGAACAGGGCCACATGAAGATTGGGTCGCAGGCGTGCGGGTCTCAGGAAGGACTTGGCCGTCGAGCTGCGGGATCCGCGTCGCATGTTGAACTGGTAGAAGCCAAAGCCCGTCTGCTGCTCCCCGTTCACATCCACAATGTCATAGCCCATCTCCTCGCCGGCCTGCAGGAAGGCGGGCCCGATGGGAGTGTTGTACGGCGAGTCCTGCACGGTCCAGAGGCCACCTGCGAGGCGGATAATGAGATGGGAATATAAAGATATAAAAGATTGCTTGGCGTTGTACCCACCTGTTCCATGGTAGCGCTTGTTTTTGGCCAAATACGGATTCCTCTGATCTTCGGACTTTCTGAAATAGGGTAGGATCTCTTCGTAGGACCATCCTGGATTGCCGAACTCTGCCCACTGATCAAAGTCTCGCTTATTGCCGCGAATATAGAGCATTGTATTCAAGACGGAACTGCCGCCCAACACCTTGCCTCTTGTCCAGCAGCAGCGCTTGTCCTTCATAGCCTGACAGGCTGTGGGCTGTGGCTGGGTTCTAGAATTAAAAGATATAAATATATATCAGAAATAATAATATAAATATATTTACATAAAATTATACTAATATTATTTATTCATTTTTTATATTACTTCAGGGTTTATCTATATATTAAACTCCTAAGGACCTTGATACTTTATATAAGGGTTGCCCATAGACCCGACTCGCAAGTCAACAAATTTCTCTATTCGGCCTCTGGTCACATTGATAGAGTAACCGTTCGTGTGGCATCGGTAAGAGCCCTCGGCACAGAAGGGTCTTACTCACATAAATGCAGTTCTAACATGTCTATGTATTGCCTGGGCACCACTGCTTTAGATCAAGAGGGGAGTTCGACCTGCTTCGGCAAGCTTCGTGGGGTATTTGTGTAAAAATCCGAGTTGTTGAGTTTTGGAGGGGCACTGTGTGGGCATCACTGCCCTAGAATAAACTTTTCTTTCAAACTTTATGAAGTTTGGTATTTAATTTGTTAAACAAAATCGCGCCTGGTAAAGGAAATCCTTTCTAGACTATTAAATATATAATTCAAATAATACTACATCTCAATTAATAATTATTCAAAACTTTTACAAATAAATGTAATAAAATATATATAAGACACGACTTCAATTTGTAAATATATTAAAAATACAAAACATATATAAAAGAGTACATAAAGCAAAAAAGCTAAGAAAAACTGGGAGAAAACAATTAGCAAATTGCGCTGCCTTTTCTTTATTCACCGCAAAACGGGCCAAGCAAAAGAGATATCCAATAATTTTGCGGGCAGGTAAACAAAGCGACAATGAAAGCGCATTAGTCAAAGTGCCACGCCCACTCCCTCGAAAAAGCCAAATTGCCCAGTGGCCAAGCCACCAAGTGGCCAAATAGCCAAATGAATTACAACACCGAGCAAGCGAGGGCTGGTGTTAAGCGCTCATTAGGCCAAGCTCAGGAAAAAAAAAAAAAAATCATTCATGAGGCAATGAACCACACAGACAGGCGGCGGCGGCGGCCTCCCCCTTCGCACTTGTGCCCTTTAAACGGCCGTCCCTCGGCATCCATGAGTGCGCGAGATACTCGTATCTGTATCTGTGGGCTGCGAGTGAGGCATTGCCAGCGGGTGTTGCCTTGAACAATGCAAACAATCAACTAAATAAATATGAAATTAAATATTACAAGAAAAGGTGCCTGAACCCAAACGGGAAGCCAGAGCCAGATATAATTCTCTGGAATTGCTGCGGGAAATGAAAACTCTGAGGCGGAGTAAACTCAATTAAGACAAGCAATTTTCCAGTTGCAATTTCAAGCTCTACGAATTAACGGATATCGCAGTCCAGTAGCTACGCATTTTTGTTGAGATATTAATCTCTCTCCGCCGCTCCGCCCAAAAGTATCTCGCTGGCGCTGGCGTGAGTGCAGTCAATATAAACCACAGACAAAGTGGCCAACAAAACGTTTTGACAACTCTGTTAGATACTCTTGTTCCGAATCTAAATCCGATGCCAAATCGGTTTCTTTTGGGTGCCCATTAGCCATGCCGCTAAACATATAGGAAGACTTTTTTTTTCAGTTGTTGTCGTTAATGAAAACACAAATTACCAGTGACAGGCAACAATCAAGAGACGAGAGACTAAGAGACTAGTGACTGTAGACTTAACCACATTCAGCTGAGAAAGGCACGATGAAAACAAAACGGAAATCAAATGTCAGTTGCGGAAAACTTGGTCAGCAATGATTTTACTTTACCAACATGGCTCATGGTTTGCGGGGGAAAAGCGTGCCACAGCCAAGGGAGCTCTTCCTCTTAAGACGAAGCTTGAAATATACTATAATAGCCTCATAGAATTTATAGCTTTTAAAAAACATACAGCTTCTAAATCAACTGAAATTATGGGATCCAAATTAGGACAGGAAAACTAATCGTCAATTATATAGTCAAAAATATCGCTCTTATGATAACCATATAATTCCCAAGTCAAGTGAAATCATGGAATTACAATTAGGAATTTATATCGACAGAAAACTTCGATATGATATATCGATAAACAAAATATCGTGCAGAATATCTTATCGAAAAATCGTAAAGCTTGATTTATCGGAATTTGAAATAAGGCATTTATCGTTTACATGTCGATATTATCGCAATAATGTTCTAAGAATTGTATTTAATTTACTTGTTTATTTTTTACGATTCTACTTAAGACTTCTTTAAACTAAATTTTTGATAATAATGATAGCTTATTAATATAAACTAATAAGGATAAATATTTTTTTAATTCCAAACTGATCCACAAAATATAATTCCATCATCTAAATATACCATGTCAATCTAGTAATTACTCCAATCGAGCGGAAGCCCTTAGATGCTAATGCTCATTAAGCACAATATAAGTTTTTAGTTTTAACTATAAGCTAGCTTTATATAATTAAATAAATAAATTTTATTAATTCCGATGTTTCAAGCAGAAAATCGATTTATTGAGCTTATATAGCAACCTTAAAATATCGATTTATACATATATCGATCTTCTTGTCAAATATAGCTACTGCATCAAAAGAACTTTATATTCTGTCATCCCTAATACATGCCCTCCCCAAAAGCTTTAAACTCTTCATAGTTAGGGATATTTCAAAGCCTGAATGGAACTATAGGCTCTAAAGGACATATTCTTTCCAAAATGAAGTAAAACTCGTATGATCAAAATGGAAATACCTTCCAGCTAGAGTATATACCCCAGCTGTTGGACGATTCCAGCTGGTGGATCGGTGACCAAATGGCGCCTCTTCATGGTCCATCATTCGCGTGTCTCGAAAGCATTTTCATTTCCCCTTTTGATTTTATCTTTAACGATATTCACCTGGCACCTAGCATCTGCCACCTCGTGATTCCTCTGACATTTCGGGCCCCAGGCCAAGGGGCATGTCTAAGGCAAGGGCTTAGGCTAGGGCTTAGACTAGGGCTAAGGGTTTTTGGGGTAATCGTAATACCAATTAGCATACGACATCATGTCTGATTTATGCTGTCCAGATCGGCGGCGATGCCTAGTTTCTACTACGGCTTTAACACTTTGGACAGCGCTCGGGCGCGCCGATGACGAGCCATTAATATCAATTCGCGCCACTGTAACCCCACCACTGTGGCACATTGTTTGGCATACTGACTTATTGGCTACGTGCTCCGGCCATTTCACACAAACAAATAGAGACAGATATAGGGAGGGGAGGAAAAAAAGTAAAACTAACTGGTGGACGGTTGAAGAAAAAAAAAAAATAAGAGAAAAAACTTTCGCCCCAAGCTCCGGGCCGGCCTCGACTTCCATCTGACTCTTTGCGACGCCCAACTGACGCAATTTGTTTGCTTTTTATTGGCCATTTAACAGTTAACTCACATAAACGTAACCAATTATTATTAACTCATTTCGCTTAGTTTATTTGAAGCTTTATTGTGTTTTTTTTTTCGCGCAAATCTCTCTCCCTTGTGGCAATTAACAAAATTAAAGTACATGCGGAAATGGCGCCAAGAATTCGGAAGTGCGTACGCTCAACTTGGCGCGCTTTTAATCAATTTTGTTTAAGTTAAGTGAAGTTAAAGTTAAGTTAAAGTTCAGACAGCTTAAAACAGCAAAACCTTTGCAAGTACTTTAACTTTTGAATTTTTATTATCTGCAACATAAGATCACAAAGTCATTACTGACATAATATCTTAGGAGTTACATTCCACCGTCGCTTTATGCGATGGATATATATGGATAAGGTGAAGCGATTTAGTTTTCGTGGATCTAGAAACACGCATTAGGGACATTCACTAAGCCAGCAATCATAATTGCCGCGCTTATGAAATGAATATGCATGCCGAAAATTTGAGTTGATTGCATTATTTTCGTAATTGTTTAATGCTCGTTAACCGAAAGTTGGTTAAGGCCTCTCGGTTTACAGTGTACGGGGTTCGGTCTTCGGTCTTCGGTCTTCGGTCTTTGGGGGTTCCCCAACCCATGAAACGCATTCAGATGGAACAGCTGTTGATTGCCATATAAAATCACTTAGTGGCCGCATTAAGCTGTAAAACGGTCACCGGATTCCCTGGGAGTTATTGATGTAAAAGTTCACGGATCAAATGGGATGGGTGAGAAAATGGTTGCTGGCTGGAATTTGACAGAAACCTTGAAGAAAAAGGTATATTGGTTATTTAAGTCTGGTTTCCTTGGTAATCGAAACATAAGAAATAAAGGGAACAAATTCTTTTTATATTTTATAGATTCCTAATTAGTTAGTTTGAAATTGAAATTATTTTAATATCTATTTGATCTTATTTAAGACAATTACAGATAAGTATTTTAAAAGGTTCCTTGCCATCATTCCTCTCATGAATGCTTGTGTTGCTCTTCCTATGCCATCGTTTCTTTTAGAAACTATTTTGGGGTTCGTTTCCATTGTTTCAAATTTAGTGTTCAGTGTTCATATTGAAACAGTGGGAAAAAGGAAAATTATTTGCTTTTTTCCCCCATTTTTAAGAAATGTTCTTTGCCACCGTTTCTATTATGAAGCACTCTACTTTTCTTTGCCATTATTCCCTTGAAAAACTATTTAAATTTTTTTGTTTTCTTTGTTTCAAATTCTGTTACTAGGTGAAATAATTTTCTCTTTTCCCATTATAATTGTTATTGCTTTATACCAACGCCTGGGTAGAGATAACTTTTCCATTTTGCATCATCTTCGGCCTCACTAATTCCCTGGTGTTAATTGGATTAACAGCTTTATTGCTGGAATCTGGTGGAGTGTCATAACCTGTATCCATCCGATTGGGTAAAAATAACATTTATGAGCAAAGGTATTATTATTTATTATCTATTGCAGGGCTCTTCTATTTTTTTTTCTCTTTATTATGCAGCTGATTTTGTTTTGTGGCGGGCAAGTGTCTCTCTTTTATGGCCCGGTTGACACAATTCGGGCTATCGATACTCGGTACTTGGTACACGGCTTCGAGTATGACGACCGACCCACCGAAGCCTGTCCATTTAACCGGCTCACGTTTGCTTTTGGCTTTGGCCGATGATTGGCAATCGTCGGCTGTGAGGCCGGTCTTTTTGGTCATTCAGGTGCAATCGCCAAGTGTCGGAGCCGTTTCTTTTCCACTCGTTCCGCCCCGTTTCGATTCATTCCGTTCCGCTCCGGTCCGTTCCGTGCCATTTCCATGTCGTCGCCCAAAAACCTGTAGACCGCCTAACCCACTTTATACCTCCATAGCATTCCGCCTTGGAGCGCCGCGATGCGATCCGGTTTTCTCTTGGGAAATTATTAAACAGAGCCGGCGTAGGATATCCCGATATCTCAGAACGTACAGAGGGAGAAACGGAAGAAATTCAATGGAAATGTCACATTATTTACATTGGGAATGATCCTCAAGGTTGTGCTGAACACGAATCTGGGCTGGGAATTGTTTTACACTGGAAATATGTATTCCGCGAAGGTGTAAAAATAATGATAAGTGGGTTATTTGCTTGAGACTTTCCTTGCATTAATTTTGTTTTAAATGAAGAAACAGAAGTATCGTACTTGGTTTAATACAATTTTATAAAATAAATTATAAATTTAGTATAAAATCAGCATTATTACCCTACTATATTTCTCTCAGTGCATTTAAGCTTGAAATGATGTCCGCTTGCAGCTTGCATTTTAAATGCGAACCCGAATCTGTCAGAGGGGCGTGTCTCCATCACCTTTTGGATGCCAAAAAAAATATTCGTGGCCCGATCGCGGGGAATTTAATGATGATGCGGAGACACGGATAATGGAGGTCGTCTGTAGGCCAGTTGGGAGTTACGTAAAATCGAGAGGAGTTGGTATGCGGGGGCGCCCCAGGCCCTCAGATAGTTCCCCTCCCCCAAAAAAATGTCTACAAATATTTACCCCATAGAATCATTGTGGATTTTAACAGCCATCCAGTGTGTGTGTTTGTGTGGTGCACTGTGAATTTGAATACTTTCAAATGGATTTGCGGAAAATTGCACATGAAATAGCTTATGAAATACTTGTCGGCAAGTCGTAAAACTTTAAGCATTTATCCTGTAATCGCACACGAAGCTTGATTGCAAATCAAGTTTACTTTATTATCATTGTTTCTTATATGCATTTTATATGCGATTAATGGGAAGTTTCAGTTGTTATTTAAATTTAAATTAAATATTTTCGTTTACTTATATATTGTGATTTATATTTATAAAGTCTCATTTTATATTGATATCAGATATAATGTATTAATAATATCATCAAGTTTGATGTATCGCAAATATGAAATATCGAAAGATATCGCCTTTAACGTTTAAATATCGATATTGTTGGAAAATATGTACATTTTATTTCACTTGTTTTTCTTTTTTTATAACTTATTTATTATTGAACAATTCTTTATATTTACTTGATACATTTTAGGTCAGATATATCAAACAGAAAAAAAGGTTTATCGCAACGATAAAATAACGATTTTTATATCGATACATTATCGATATGTCGTTATTTTTCCCATGCCTAAATATATCCTTTGCTAATAATTTTTATTTACTTGTTAACCTTTTTTATAACAATTACATAAGTAAATTATAGAATATAAAGTAATATTCTTACGGAGCTTAATCCGATACCGATAATCGTATTTTATTTTAGGATATCCCATATCCCATGCAATTTACAATATAATACTATTTCCTATTTAAAATTAACACGGAAATCGTTGTATTAATCATGGCCTTTCCACGACCTTGAACCCCTCTGAGACACGACGATGTGATTTTTTGGGACTTTCTCAGTGAGAGTGAAACTTTTTTGCGCGCTGGTCAATCAAGATTGCCAGTAGAGCCGAGTCGAGCCCGTGATTGACGTGAGAGTGATTGGTGTTTATTGTTTATTTCTTTCAATTCAGTTTCAATCCCGATGCCAGTCTATTGAATTAATTTACCACCGTAAAGCGGTTTTCGAGTGGCGATTTGTACACAGTGCACCCAAAAACAAACACTCTTGCACCTGGCACCGGACAATTCACTCACTTTTTTTTTCATTTTCTTAACGTATTGCTGTGGCTTAAGCCAGCTGACTGGGATACTCAGATACACGGATACTTGGATACATGGACAAGAAATGCAGATACAGATACGCGACTCTCGCGACTTTGCGAATGATGCAATGTTTCAGAAACACACTCGATTATATTGCCACACTCAGTGCACGTACTTTTAGTTGCACGGCAAGAAATTGTGATATTTATAAAGATTATTACAAAAAAAAAAAAGGTATTAATAATAATGAAAAAGCTTAGGATTTTTATTATCATCATTATATTATTATAAGAAATTTTAAGAACATCATTGAATTCTAGCATATCTAAGAAAATTAGAAAATTGCTTATATGGTAGAGATGGGAAAAAGTCGATTGTAACAACGATAGTATCGATTCTTTTGGTTTTGGTCCATCATAGATTCGCTGTTGAATAAATCGATGTATCATAAACCTCGAAAAACCTCACCTTTCTAAGTTGTTAACTTGCGAATTAGTGCAAATATTAAAAGGATCTACATTTTGTATTACTCATAACATATATTACTCAGTTTCAGAATTATGTTTATTATTTTTGTATTTTTTTTTTGCCGTGTTTCCTTTTCTTTTGTTCCAGTTTTTGTTTCGTTTCGCATGCGCTTTTAGCAAAGTTGATTGCATTCAATTACGCAAAGCGGTATGGAATGGAATGGAAACAATAGTGGAGTGAAATAGAAATAGAAATGGAATGGGAATGGGAATGGGAATGGGAATACTAATGAATCTGGAATTCTGAAAGTGAAACTCCAAGCCGCACGCGAAGAAGATCCAAAAAGAAAACCCCAAACTGAAGATCGCCGCTAGGCCTAAAAGCCCAACCCAAAACCAATCCAATCCCCGATGCCAGCCCCCCTGTCACATTAAACAGTTAAATGGATTACGGTATTGGTAACACGCTCGAACAAAATTCCACAACAAAAAAAAAAGAGGAAAAAAATGCCAATGCTCATGAATAATTAAGCAGTCGAAGTCCACAGGTGGCAGCGGCGGCGGCGGCCACCGGTGATCATCAGCTGTTATTAATGAAATGCTGCCGTGAGATAGAAAACGATCTGAATGAAACGCCAGGCCCGCCCAAAACAAAAACAAAAACAAAAAAAAATCGAAACCGAAACCGAAAACCAAAAAACTCTATCCGCAGGGCAGGCCTGTGTAACGGTAGCCCGTTCTAATTCGAAACAGTCATAGAAGCATTAACCATTTTCCATTTGTTGTCTAATGGAGGCTTAAAACTTAAAGCCGCCATATAAGGCTGCGCTTAATTGCCGCTCGAAAGAGGTCCGCTCACAAAAAAAGGTTAAGATGATCCATCGAGAAGATACTGGTTGTTAAATGGTAAATCGTTTGCGTTTGTCTTTATCTTTATATTTATCTTTATCTAATTGGAACATTCTGGTGGCACAGACAGACAGAGAAAGAAATAAGAGAAAGAGAGAGAGATGGAGAGGGACTGAAGCTGTGGAAGAAAGTCTTCTGAGGAAAAGTGAAAGATCCAAGAAATGGGAACATTGAACAGAAGCCACAAAGCGTTGTAATATGGGGGAATTATCATAACGCAATTGTTGTTTAAACGTTTTTAACAATAATAACAAAAAGAGTTAAGAGTTAAGAGTTCTTTTGGAATAATGAAAATGGAACAAAAGAATATTATGCTTTTTGGATTCTGGCAATGGAACATAAAGAATGAACATTAAACATCATTTTGGGATGTTTGCGTAATAACAAATTTAAAGCAAACATGGGTACTAAGACAGTCACAAATATAGGTAAATATAAAGGATACAATCAATTATCTAGGACTTGTTGTATTAAGAACAGCGTTGGGCACTAAAAATAATGGAAAGAGCAAGAGATAGAGAGATAGGAAAACAAGCTGAAAGCTTAAAACAAGAAGA
Source organism: Drosophila baimaii (assembly GCA_018874675.1). NCBI lineage: Eukaryota > Metazoa > Arthropoda > Insecta > Diptera > Drosophilidae > Drosophila > Drosophila baimaii. The sequence continues at coordinate 15,780 of JAEIIU010056861.1, read as the reverse complement.
AAGCTAATGTTCTTCATATGAGTCACATCTTCCATGCATTTTGTTTTTGTATTCTCAAGAACCTGGCTCTTGAAAGCTAAATTTCAGTGGCATTGTTTTGGTAATACTTCACAGATTCATACCAAAGAAAACTGCATGCATAAGTTAAGTTAAGAGGACTGATTACCCAGCTCACTACAAATATGAGTAAGTGCATTTTTTTCCACACATTAATGCTAGTAAATAATTCGCAACCATTCAATATTTACACCAACGCGCGCATCCCCAATCCCCAATATCTTTTTCAGTTTACATAAATTTGTCGCATTATATTTCCTGCGATGTGTAATGTCAGTAGATTAGTTCGTTTGGTTTCCCTTTCTGTTCGGGGAGTGCTGTTTGTGTGTGAAGACGTCGGGCAAATAGACTGAAATTCGGCAGGCAGTTGCTAACTGAGCCCCGTACGAGCCCCGGCCTTTTGACTTGAAGTCGAGACAGCCACAAAGTTAAGTTATCTTTTTTGGCCCATTCGGAATGCTAATGACGATCGCAACTCATCGATGGATGAGCTTGGCTTGAACAGCGTTCAGCGCCCAGCGATTTGCATGACAGAATTCGGTGTTGCGGTGCCCACCCATTTTTGGAAAACCGTCCAGTCATTGGCTTTTCGTTTTGCGATTGAGATTGGGTGACTCAAGTCGAAAGGGCGCAAACAAAAACAAAAGTCCCCGGTGGTGACAACGGAAATTGTTTGTTGCCCCAAAAAACTGGGCCACTGCTAAGGCCATGCAACTTGACCCACTAATATACTTGGAAAATATTTAGTGCCTTGCACTTAGCTCAAAGGAACTTCATAAAAAGGAGAAGATAAAAAAACCTTTATAAATTCAAGGAACTTTTTCTACATATTGGGTAAAGATTTAATAAATAAATCACAAGTAAAGTAATTAATAAAATTCCTTTAATTTAACTTACAAATAATATGAATAAGGATTCTTTTTCCTTACCGATACTTCCAGTCCATTTTGCTCTTGTGCAGGTACAGTGATAGTAGCGGCACATCGGAGATCTCAGTCTCATGGCCGCCGGCCTCCAGGAGCAGCACCTTCCAGTGCGGGATCTCCGAGAGGCGTGAGGCCAGCACAGTGCCAGCCGAGCCACCGCCAATGATGATAAAGTCATAGGCCAGCTCCACCTGCTGGACATTGAAGGGGCGATTCTCGGGATCGAAGAGGTCATAGTTATAATAGGCAATGGCCGCGATCAGGAACGGCAGGATGGTTAGCTTGCCAACGCCAATCACTGCAGTGGCCAGCTTGATGGCCCCGGCAATGGCCAGGCCCAGCTTGGAGGCGCCAATGGCCGCCACGCCAGCGGTGGCCGCCGCCTTGGAAGCGGCACTTGCCTTGAACAGCAGACCGCCGACGGAGACGGCGGCGGCGCCCAGGGCGGGAACTACAACCATGGTTGTTACTTTCNGGGGGGGTTGGGTTGGGTTAGGAAAAGGAAGAGGACTTTTCTAGATATATTTTATTATCTTTTTCACAATTTATTCGGCTTTCAGCTGTCCAGGAGTTCACTGCATTGCAATTGAGTTAATCCGACACTTTCATTCGATATTTGCATTCACAGCACACTGAGAAAAAATTTAAGCATAACAATACATTTGGGTTTTTAAGGATCAATAAGAAAATTGCTTTTAAAATGATAAAAAAATGTACACAAAAATGTTATGAGGAATTGTGACGTCATAAATTAACGAATTTCGGTCGAAATATATATTGTACCAAAATAAACCCTTTTAATTTGAACTAAATCGATTTTTAAGCACTTTTAGGTTTTTTTTTAAAGAGTTTTTTTAAAGAGTTTAATTAATTTTGAAAGGAATATACTTCAGGAAGCCTTCTAGTAAACTAAGTTTGCGCAACTCAAGCCTTTAAATATTTTTGACTTCCAAGGACTTCTGGAGAAGTGATTATGTATAAAATAAACGTATCTTAGTAAGAATAAATCTTAGAATTTTCTGTTTAATTTATTAACATGAACCAATTTAAAAAGGACTCAGTTTTTCTGGTAATCTTTTTGCGAACGTATTCCGTTGAATTTAGTTATTATTATTCAGTTTTTAAATTTTCTTCTTAAATCTACATATACATATATGTTAATAAAAAAATCTTTAGAATTTCTAAACAATTTCATTGATATTTTCTCTCTGTGTCCCGTCGGTGGCACGTTCGCATTCACAGTCACTTGCCTTTCTGCACTTTCATTTAGGCCTCGTTGAATAAATTTAAGAAAAAAAACACAAGAAAGGAGGCCGGGGATAAACAGAAACAAAAATAAATCAATTGTTATGTTTGCTTATGGTTTGTTTAATGTTTTTTATTTTTTTTTTGCTTTGTGGTTTTTTCGATTTTGTGCGCGCACTTTGGTATCGGGTTGTACCGAAATTAATCGGATAATCGGGTAACTCGCTCGCCTCGCCAGCCCGTTTCGTTTCAGGCCAACCGCCTCGCTTGGCAGTCGCTGCGTTTCTGTCTTCTTGTTTTTGAAGTTTTTCGAGCCGCAAAAGCCACTCGCCTGCGACGCTTTGCCAGTTTGCCTTTTCGCTGCGGCTGCGCCGCTGCTTTCCCGCTGCAACTGAGCCGGCTGGGCCGCCGGCAGAGGCGGTAGCGGCGGCAGAGGCTGCCACTGAACAGTTGCGCATGCGCACCGTTGCCCCTGCTTCTTTGTGGTTTTTATTTTGTTTGCCAAGCGAAGCCAATATGCACTCCACTCTCTCCAAAAGGCGACTCAGCGAGCAGGTCTTTATTTATTGCATTTTCTTTAAAGGTTTAATACAATTTTATGGCTTAATTTAAAAGAGTAATTTTGTTTACTTATTTATATATTTCCTGTGCACTCTATTATCTTCTCTTTATTTAGAATCTTTGCAAAAAAATGTTAATATATTAATTATATTATAAATAACATTTAATATATTCCATATTAATTAATATTATTAATATTATTATTTCCATATTTCACTTATAATGTATTCTCTTTATTTCTTATTTATTAAACTTTTTATAACAACTTCACAATGTTTAAAATTAAAAATTAAATGAATTTGTATGAAATATAATTATACAATTTTAAAAGTGATTTCTTATTGTTTTTGGGAAATATTTTCAAGGTTTTGCGGTTTAAAGAAAAGCAATAAAATAAATAAATAAATAAGTGAGAAGACACCATTGGCTTCCTTTAGCTACTTAGGCTCTCTCGATCTCTGCTTATCTTCCTCTCATGGCTGCCTTCTCTCCCGTTTCTCTCTCCTCTGAGTTTGCCGGTTGAGAAACGGTATTCAGCGCTCTCTCTCTGTTTCGCACTCTCACCCACATGCGTTGCGGTTGCAGTTTGTTGTTGTTGTTGTTATTTGCGCTATACTGATGCTGCCTTACGAAACGGTGCAGCTCAGGCATCTCGCTCGCACACGTGTGCAATACCTGTACAGACAAACAGCTGCGGTGAAAGTAATAGCTTTATTTGTATTTCAATTACCGCAAATAAACTTTTTTCATCGTAATTGTAACAAAACAAAATTTTTTAAAATATTGTATTATATTAAAAATCTGAATGCTATTTTTAATTTTTAGCCAACATTTCCCTTCAACTTTAAGTGCTTCTAGTATTTGTAAACCAACAAACCAATTTTTGCAGTGCTATTTTTTTCACCGCAATTGTCCATATGTATTTCAGACATTTGCGGTTTCTTTTCAGTGCTTCTTCCTCTTTACTCACTTCGTCTTCTTCTTCAGCTCTCTTCTTCTTACGGGTATTTCCTTGCAGACGACAGACGACCTTCATGCTCTTTACGCTCTACGGTTTACAGTTATGAGCACTTTCCGCTCTTCGCTCTCTCAATTTGGAGTTTCATTATTGAGTTTTGGGTTTTTTTTTTTGGGTCTTGGGCCTGAGTTTCAATTCGAGTTTTAGTTGTTGTGTAGTTGGGATTGCTCACGTAAGCCATATAAGGAAAAAAAAGACAAGAAAACAGGCATTCTTCGATAAGTTGCATTTCCTGTAACTTGAAAGTATTCAAAATTGTAAAAGGTAAACAGGATATCATAATCGTAAAAGTAATGAGTATAGGAAAATGTAACAACTTTGCGAGATAATATTTTGAAATCATAACCTGAAATCTAAAAGAATCTTAACTAAAAACAAAAAATAACGCCAGCTTTATTAGTACAAAATTAGGAGATACTTTTATAAATTTTATATTATTTATATTTTTTAATTTATATGAAAATATTACATTAATTTCTGGCTTTAAAGTAAGCTTCCCTGTACCTGGCTTGGCCATCGAAAGACAGCTGGCAGAAGAACCGCAATCGATTGACCAGTTTGGCATTGAAGAAGGAGAAGAGTTCAATACAAAAACAACAACAACAAAAAAGTCGATTCAAGTGAAATTTCTGGCATTTATTTAGTTGTTTGTTGATTGTTTTTTCTTTTTATTATTATTGTTGCACGGTCCAACCGGTTCCCCCGAGAGCCATCGATGTGTGTGTTCGCCAATTGACAAACCACAACACGAATTTTGCCAAGTAATTGTCATTACATTACACCTGATATCGGGCGGATATTCGCCGCAACTAGTTTTTTCGAATCAATCGAATGGAAAATTGAATGGAATTTGAATTTGAATCACCCAAATAGCACCGTTTTCTGCCTTCGGGATATGATATACTGAGATGGTTACCCGAAAAGATACATGCATGCATTTTGGGTCCACAGATGTTTGCATTTCGCCCGAATTCCGGGTTGCCTTGAGTGTATATTATTATGTAATACATGCAATATCCGGCCAAGGATTAGCTTTAAATGGGAGAAGGTGTGAGTGCATTATCTGTTGGAATTTTAATAAACTATAAACTGTAATCCATAAAATTGTGAAATATTAGTCCCATTATTGTAAATATTTAATTTGGGCATTTACTCGAATAATAACTGCAGTTAAATTACCTTTTTTTTAGATGTATATATTAAAGTAAATTAATAAAAGAAAAGACCACACTGCGTATGAGTAATTTTTCGGTAATGTACGACAGTGCGTATGAGTAATGAATTTTTTTTATATTTAAGGAAAAATAACTATAATCTTCCTGATTTCAATCCTTTTCATCAATTTTGCTAAAAATGAATTAAAATAAAGTCAAACTGCCATATTTAGTGTTATTTTACGGCCATTATCGTTGCGTTGACACAATCCCAGACTTTGCTGATACATTTCCCAATTCGTATTTCACAGCCCCTGAGATCGAAAAGCTGATCCACTTCTCTGCCACTCGGTAAATGTAATGACGAAAGTCACACGCAATATAATGCCCGCAAATTAACGGACCCGCAAATGTGACGATCGTTTGATATATCACCATCTAATGGGGCAAGGTCAGAGACCAAGTCCAAGTCCAAGCGATTTGATCAGAGTTTTCCATGCGAATGTTTTGGTCAAAAAGCCGCACGTTTGCCCCCCTCACTAAACAAAAACAAAACTTGACAATAAAAGCACAAGAAAATAAACTTGTCAAAACCTTTTTGCGATGACTTCTTCTTTTGCTGTCTTTGTTTTTTGTGTCTCTTTTGGTTTTATTTTAGTTTTTCCAATTCAAAATCTTAACCCCAAATGGCTGCATTGGTTACAGGGCTAGACCTTAACTTTTTCTCTTAATTAAAGGTCCAGGCCTTTGATTGATCTTGTGAAAATGTCACTAATTGGAACTGAAAACTTGTTCTTGGGAATTTGGTTGTGTTTTCTTTGATGTTTCTATGCGTTGTGACCTCCATTCTGAGCCAAGTTGTTGACAGACCAAGGATGGTCTAATTTATTCAGGTTAAGGCTTCATTTAATTGCTGACCATCAACCGTCATCTAGGGTTTACAATTAGAGTTAGTTAATTGTTTGAATAATAGTTCTGGTTTTTTACAAGTTCAACTACTTGATAATTATTTATATTCATGAATTTAAATGCTGTGATATCCTTCTTAGTTTCCTTGGTTATTTATAAACTTACTTCTGATAAATGCTCTAAATACTCTTCCTTTCATTTTTAATAATTACAAACTTTGTAGAAAAAAAAGGGAAATCCATTAGCTTAACCCACAAAGCAATCATAAATAATAATAATAATAATAGGCACTAATGCCTCATAATGCTGCCAAATGGTTGGGTCTCCCCCTTAGGTTCCCAGGCTACTGTGCATATTTAATCAACTATTTCCGCTACAGTTACAATTAGTGTTACACTTACCCATGGGCGCCAAAAGTCACGGCGTACGATTTCCGGCACTTAGCCGCCCGCTCTGCAAGATCTTTGTACTTATCTTGGTTACTTCTCGAAACTCACACACGCCATATTCCCTCTTTGAGGCCAAATTGCCCAATCAACAAACAAATGTGGCTCGAGGGCAATTAAAAGTGAAAATAGAAGAGGCCACAAAAAACAAAAAAAAAAGAGCCAAGAGTTGGGCAAATTGAAGAGGCGCCAGGCCCGGCAGAAGAAAGGTCTCCCCGGGGGTGACATAATATATATACCCTCCCTACCCCCTACCTCCCCTTGTGGTAAATTCAATGCCTTGCCCGGCTTTATCTTTGCGCTGCGTCATCCACATCTGTTGGCTCCATCTGAAAATGAACTTCATTAAACGACAAATGCAAGAAACGAAGGCATGGGGTAATGGCATCAAGTGCGGCGAGTACTCGTAACTCACGCAGCGATGAATGCGTGACACGATTTTGTATTTATTTAATTCAATTTATTAAGTTTTAATAAGCAAAATTTATATTAAAATGAAAAGCTAACAGACATATTCTTTACAGAATTCTTTTGAGGAAATTGAGAGGGTTGTTTTTATACCCTTGCAGGGTATTATAATTTTAGTCAGAAGTTTGCAACGCAGTGAAGGAGTTATTTCCGACCCTATRAARTATATATATTCTTGATCAGCATCAACAGCCGAGTCGATCTAGCCATGTCCGTCTGACCGTCTGTCCGTCTGTCCGTCCGTCTGTCCGTTTCTAGTCTCTCAGTTTTTGAGCTATCGGGCTGAAACATTGCATATAGTCTTCTATATACTCTCACTGCCGGAGCGGGCCGGATCGGACGACTATATCCTATAGCTGCCATATAAACGATATGGAAAAATTGGCATATTTTCGG
>JAEIIU010056860.1:2763-20956 GCA_018874675.1 Drosophila baimaii | reverse complement strand
AAATTTGTAACCGTGTTAGACCGAGGTCGTGCTAAAAGAGTTCGTGTTAAGCGAGGGCCAGGTGTATTTCTATTGATAAAATAATACAATATTTCTTAGTAACTTGGACTGTTTCTTGTAATAAATTGTAAATAATAAAACCAATAATTTTTTGTACAACTGTAATATAACTTAAACATTTTTATATATTTATAATATAACTTGGAAAGTCAAGCATTAAAAAAAAAAAAGGATCTTCCTGATAAACCTCCTGAAACAAAAAATCTTATCTATTTCCTTGAAAACCAGAATGAACTGAAATACATTTCATATTCTCCCAGTCTCTTCTTCTCCAGAAATAGACTCAAATACTTTGAAATCCAAATATCCCCCAAAAAAAAACTCAAAAGATTCTGAAACACGAATTTTCCAAATTGATCAAAAAACTATTGTTAGAATTTAAATATTGTTGGCTTTGTGCTCAGGCGCCCAGCACTAGCTAGATGGTGGAGTTTTCCGAATACAAAAAAAAAAACTAAACAAAAAAACTACTTGTAGTTGCAGTTCGAGGCCCATAGTTGCTCTCCCTCTCTTACGCACACACGCTCTGAACTCTTATCACCTCGCACACACGCACACACACTCATTAGCGAGTCAATAAGTTAGACGAACCACAAACACAAAAGCAAACGCACAAAAATAAATGTTTGTTGGCCCTTTTCCACACATACACACACACGCACACGCACGCAGAGTGTATACATTTTGGAGTCCATCTTCCCTTGGCCCTTGTATATTCCCCTCTCGTCCAACAACGACGACGACGACCCATCTTTGCCGTCAGCTTACATTTTGTAAGCATGTAAAAATAAATTCGGGCTGCTGCCTTCTGCGAGCCTGTTCAAATGCTCCAACTAATTAACGGGTTATGACAGCCTAGGCGCCACTTCCATCATAATATTTCCGAGGAGGGTGGCGGCTGAGCTGGCCAAGGGTTTGGGGTTGGAGGGTTATGTGGCGTTCTTTTGAGAGCTCGCCTCGTGCACTTTATTCAACTAATTAACGCAGAATCGTCACCTCAAGGATTTTTTTTGGAAGGGGAGCTGGGAGTTTACAAACTCGTACTCTCTGGCTCTCCATCTCCCTCTCTCTCTCTGCCACCACAGCCTGATGATGATGATGGCTGTAACCTCGACCTAGACCAATTATCCCAAGGTAATCGGCCAGGCGCACAGATCCCACAAAGACGTCGTTGACTTTAGTTGGCTAATTGACTTGTCGTCGTCGTTGTTGCTGGTATTATTATTGTTGTAGCTGCCGCTGCTGCTGCTGCCGGCATATGCCCTTCAACCGCTGCTGCACACACATGTGTTGGTTTTTGAGTGTGTTTTTGTGTGTTTTTTGATTTCCAAAAATATCTACACACCAGCAGCAGTAGCAGCAGCAGTAGCAGCAGCAGCGGCGATAAGCGAGCCAGCGCAGTCACTTTGATCGCCCTTAAATACATTAAGGAAAATCGTGTGTGTGTCTTTTCATTTCTGCTTCCCTGTGAAAATATCGATCATTGCATGAGGGGTGTGACAATGGGGCCCCCTGCTGTGGATCCCCGGCCAGAGTAGGGGAAGTGCCAGCCAGATAGAGGAGACTCTGTCAGTGTTGATAGTTTTTGGGGAAATAATAAAGAAGGGAAGGGGAAAATAACCAAAAGAGAGGGAAAGTTGTCAGTAAAACATAAGAACAGATGCTTAAGGAATTCTAGCTTTGATTTTGTACCCTATATATATTTATTTTTGGTTATTTTAAAGACTAAACTTGGCTAGTTAACATCAGGAACTTTCACAGATGCCTTTTTATTAAAGATTCATAATTAAGGTATATTTTTAAAGCATTTTAGCTACCTCAGCTCCTCACAAACCTACCAATTTGTATACTATTGTTGATAAAATATTACAATTCTGTACGATACTTTAGAAAAATACATTTAACTGCTTAAATAAGTCTTCAATTAACCATTTTTCTTTAATAGAATGCCAAATATCCATAAGATACATTAAGAAACTACATTAAAAAATTTCGAAAAGTCTATAATAAACCATATTTGTCGGTTAACTAGCTAAGCGGCCAGCCCTAGGTCTCTTGGCTGGCATTTGTCATTGAATTTATAAATACCGAAAACGTATTTTTAAAACAGCCAACACAAGCGCCTTCAAGGTCCAGGCCCAGCGCGCGTTTTGTATCGCTTTGCTGCGGCTACGGCTGCGGCTGCTGCGCGTTTTTCACGCTACTTGAATTTTTGAGCGCCTGTTGCTCCTTAGATCACTACGATTCTAACCGATCTCTGTATCTTTCTCTCTTTGGCCCACAGCACCTTCAGCAATGGAGCCAGCGATCAGAATTTGCAGCCAGAGAGGAGGGCCCGATTGAATACGGCGCCAGGGATGCGAGCGGGTAATTCCAACTCAAGCATCGCCGTCGGTGGCGGCCTGAAGCGCACCTACGTTCTGAGCGGATCGAGTGTGAGCCACATAACCGATGACAGCAGCACGGAGAGCCTGACGCCGGCGGGTAATTTTGCCGGCAGCTTCCGGAACAGTCTGAGCAAGTCAGTGCAGATCAGCGACAGCAGGCGAGGAACCGGCAGCCAGGCATTGGGCTTGGGCCAGGGAAGGGACGAGCGAATGGTGCTGGTGTCCCGCAAGGTGCCGTTCTTTATATTCTCGGCGCTGCCCTACTACAAGGGCAAGAATGGAAGGTGAGTTGGTTAAACTAATCGAATTAATTAAAGAGATTAATGAGAATATATTCCTATTGCAGAGCTGAGTTCCGCAAGGAGGATCGTCGTCGTAGGAATCCCTCAACATCACGACCATTAAGTTCTATTAATGATGCTCCCTTCGATCCATTTGATTTGTTGGGCATACAAAAGGCCGAAAGCGGTCAGGTAAGTTCAACTATAAAGTTATCCCTCAAACCAGATAATAACCAAAGACTCTTCTCCCGCAGGACATTTCCTATGGCCACCTGCTGATACCCTCACGTCAGTACGAAAAGGAGCGCAAGAAGCATGGCAATGCCTCGGCAAATCCATCCATCTTCGAGAACCAAATGGAGATTACGAGCACGGCTGCTCTCAAGAATCATGGCATTGCTAGGTTGGTCCCGGATTCCAGTTCTGCTATTTGGATCTTCTCTTTCGTATCATTTTTGTTAATAAAAAAAAAAAAACACACCATCAGTTCCATTTTGTCATGCCCATGAACCATTTCTCTAAACAACAACATCCATCAAGAGTCATATTTATGCATGGTTAGCCAAACCGAACAGATTACTAGATTCCTTGAAGAAAGACATATTTTATAAACAAGATTTCATCATAACTTGAAATTCTCATTCGATTCCGAGTTCCCTCCAATCGAAAAGTGTTTACATATCGTTTCTTTGTCCGATTCTCGTATTACTTGGTAATTGGAGTCTCTTTGTTGGTACTCTTGTTTAATAACAACTCGATGAAAAGCTGACCAAAGCCGAATGTCAAGCTAGACCTATAGAACACTGACTTATCAAGAGTGTAGAAAGCATAATTTCAACCTTTATATAATCCCAAAAGTCGTAAGATACTTTGTATTTAGCTAGCTAGGCAAGAAATAATCGATGAAATGCGAGTTTTCTGTTGTTCTTCCCTCCCCTTTGTTTTGGTTCGGTAATCGTTGACCCAAAAAAAAAAAAACAAAAATAAATCTTGAATACATTATGTGGCATTAACTTTTGCTAATTCATTTAACGCTTTGCACTACTTCGTTTCAGCACAAAAACCATAACCAAACGTCAAGGCAAATGGTAAATTTTGAAAACAGCTAATATGACAAAAAAAAAAAAAAAAACAGGCAACCTGGCTATGGAATTGCCTCTAAGCAGGTCTCTTCCCTAGCCTGGTTTGGCCTGCCCAAATGCTTTTAGTCCAACTAACCAATATCACCTCCCCCCACCACCCACCACGAACACAGCCACCCACTCTCACACACATCCAACGAACAAAAAGCTTCAACTAACCTAATCCCGCCTTCTCACGCTTTACTCTGTAACAATTCTGGCTTCTGGCTTTGTTTGTTAATAATGAAATATCCTTAATTAACTCGCAGGTGTTTCACGTATGAGAACAATAACAGGAATAGTGCGGCCAGTCCCACACCGGACCTCAAGTTGGATATGGACATAGAGAGCGTTATCCTGGGCGGAGATTCAGTGCGTGGTCAACTTGTAAGTTTTTGGAAAGATCTTAGAAGGTTTAGATGAGTAAAGCGCATACATTAGAATCTTTTTTCTCTCTCTCTCTCTCTTTAAGAGAGCCTGGAGCCAGTTTTTAAATAGCGTTACTTAACTTGGAGCTTATATTATTTCTGCTTTAAACTTTACTCGAAGAAGCTAAGATTTTTGAAATAATTAGATTAAGTAACAGCAAAGTTTTTCAGAAGTTCAAGATATGTTAGGCGCGTACAATTGAATTGCCTTACTAAGACGCTCTCTCTTTCTCTCTCTCTGGCTTTTTAAGAGAGCCTGGTGCCAGCTCTAAATGTCGTTACATATCTTAGATTTTATATTCTTTCTCTTTTAAACTTTACTCTAAAAAGTTAAGAGTTTTTAATGAATTCGAGTATTTATTTATCAAAAACCTTCAGAAGTTTAATTGAGTTGCCTTATGAAGGCTCTCTCTCTCTCTCTGGCTTTTTAAGAGCTCCTGGAGCCAGCTCCTTTATATGGTTACTTATCTTTGACTGTATATTATCTTTTCTTGCACTTTATTCTAAAAAGCTAAGAATAAATAATAAATCCAATTAATCCTTTGCAGAACCAACAGTACTCGGCCAGCATCTTGGATGATCCGGAATTGATTGCCGGCAAGCATCGCACTCTGCTAACCTTTACCTCCTACATGACCTCTGTCATTGACTATGTGCGTCCCTCGGATCTGAAGAAGGAGCTAAACGACAAGTTTCGCGAGAAGTTCCCCACCATCCAGCTCACGCTGAGCAAGTTGAGGAGGTATGCTGATACACTTCCCACCAAAACAAAGAACTTTACTTATTAATTATTCCCTCTTGGCCAACAGCATCAAGCGAGAGATGCGACGCATCAACAAGCTGGACTCCCGCATCGATCTGGTGACCATATCGCAGGCGTACGTGTACTTCGAGAAGCTCATTCTGGCCAATTTGATTAACAAGAGCAACCGCAAGCTGTGCGCCGGCGCCTGTCTGCTGCTCAGCGCCAAGATGAACGACGTGAAGGGCGATGCCCTCAAGAGCCTGATCGAGAAGACGGAGAGTGTGTTTCGGCTGAATCGCAAGGAGCTCATCTCGTCGGAGTTTGCCGTGCTGGTGGCCCTGGAGTTTAGCCTGCATGTGAGCCGGCATGAGGTGCTGCCGCACTATCAGCGGCTGCTCTACGAGTCCTAGGACTGGCCAAAGCGCTACGCCGAAAAGAGTTTTCTGGCGGCAGCGCAGGCGGTGCAGCAGCTGTGCCGCAAGGGGAGTCGCAAGTAGAGGCGGCGTTCGTACTTAGCATACTTTCGGGTGTTGGGTTTTCAACGATCATTGATTATATTGCATAGGCTAAGGCGTGTAGCTACATAAGTTTTTGCTAAAGAGTCACAAAGGAAAGAAAAGATATGGAAAATGGAAAAAAAAAAACTTAACAAAAAAACAATACAAGTACTTATATCCCAAAAACTCTTCCCTTCCACCCCTCAAAAATGGTTTTTAGACGCATAAGTGTTTATGTTTACATATATTTTCTTGGGTTTCTGTTATAGACATTTCAAAAATGAATAAACTAAAGTTAAACCAAACACGAACCCGCTTTATGCATTGATAAGTTAAGCGCTTATCAGCCTTTTCCTCGCTACTGTTGTTGTAACGTTCATTTTATTCAAATTTCCCAACAGCAGCGCGAGGCGACGCGACGCTACGCTACGATCTCTGCCTGTTGCCGTTTGCTGTTGGCCGCATGACCAAAGCCAGCTAATCCGCCCCAACAAGCTTGAAGATCCCACGTAGCGACGATATATCCCACACCCCGCTCCCTAAAGCGCTTCGATGGAAATCGAATCGCTGTCGCAGGGGTTTTCGATTTCGATTCGATGATGATGTGGGGGCCCCATCAATCAGAAATCAATAAATAACTGACGATCGATTATTTGTCAGCGCAACAGGCGCACAGCGACCGGCAACAGGTGGCCGAAAAAAAAGAGTTCTCTGTAGAGAAGAGAAGAAAAAAAAAACAAAATATATACAACAGGCCCAGGCGATAACCGAAAAATACGGGGCAACACACGTGCTGGCATGGGTAGTGGGATCTACAGGGGGGCGCGCGAACGTGCCATGCTGCACATTGCCCTTTGTTCGGTTTTCGTTTATTTGTTTGTTAACTCTTTTGTGATAAGCCATTATGTTGTAGTTGTCGCGGCTGCCGGGAGGGAGCGTTTCGGGCTGCCAGCAACTGGGCGGAGGTCGATGCCGTCCATACGTAGTACCTACATATGTGTATATGTATGGAGATATATACAAATATAATGGAATGCAATCGCCTTATCAGCAGTATTTTATTTCAGTTTTACTTCAGTAAGCGTAGATTAATTAGGACTTTTAAATACCCTAACATCTTTAATGAAATTATATAAATTATTTTGAATTAACATAAGGTTTATAAATTTGGTTAAGCAATAAAGAGGTAGAATTAGAGAACCTAATCAAGTTACCATTATCATTTAAATCACTTTAAATTTTTTTTTATTACACTTCGGGATTCTTTGAATTCCCTTTTCCCTTTTTCTCAGCCTTTCAGAAAGGGTTTCTTTCGGTTCAATAGTAATATATTTTATAGTATTAATTTATTATTATTATTATTATATTATAGTGATAACACTATTGTCTCTTCCGGTACGTAGTGTCCAAGAACTCGGAGTAATCGTAATTGATGACAGAGTATATAAATTATCCTTAGGGATACATAAATTATCCTTGATGACAGAGTACAGAAATTATCCTTAGGGATGAGTGTACTATGGCGCACAAAAAAGCTTTGTAGGCAGTTGAGGAAACTTGAAAAAGATGTCCTGGAAAAAATGTAAATGGAAAAAAAATTCAAATACAATTAGGACTTCCTGAAGTTCGGCGGATCATCTAGTTTATATTATATAATAATTAAAATATATATTTTTTATTGCATAACTTTGGCAAGACTTCGAAGGGAGTTTAATCTCAAGCGTTTTTTGAGGTAGAAGTGAAAGTATTTTTTTGTTTAGTCATTAAATAAATAAAGGAGTTCGATTTTAAAGTAAGGAGTCCATGTAGATCTGTTTTCATTAAATTAAGATTTTATTATTTATAAATATTTTTGTTGGTGTTTATTTTTGCTGTTTCTTTAATTTGAAAAAAAAAAACAAACCATGAAAATGTAATCATCTGGGGGAAAACATTTAATGAAGGCAAATTTGTTAGCCAGCTGAAAAGCTCATTAGCGGAATTGCTTGCTCGCAGCGAGAGATACCATCTCGCATGGCGAATGACATTGGTGCTCGTCCTCCTCCATTTCTCCTCCTCCTTCTCAGCTTGTCACATGTAGCTGCATAATGAGAGCGCTCAAAACTAATTAACGCGAAAGCTGAGCCGGAACCAAAGGCATCAGCATCAGTGCCAGCTCCAGCACTCCCTGCTGGAGAGTGACTCCTCTCCCCAATCAACCCCATCCGCACCCACTGGCCACCCACCGCTTCACTACTCTCTCTCTCTCGGGCGCATTGGTCCGGAGTAGAATGCTGCTCCACGGGTCTGTTCGCCTGACATTCACGTCTGCCGCTCGTCTAGGCCATGGGTGTGGGTTCGGACGGCTGTGGGAGTGACACACTGTGTGGGCGAAGGGGGGGTACGACCCGCACCCACCAACGTCGGTTTATTACTCATTAGCACGCACAACTGTCCAACTGCGGAAGCCAACAGCAGCAGCAGCAGCAGCAACAACAATAAACGGGCCACCGGCACGAGCGGCAAAAACTTTTGCAGCAACTTTAGCTCATTTATTAAGAACAAACATGCACTGGCGAAAAAAGAGGGTACAACTTATATAAATACTGTTTGATATTTGATTTTGAATTTATAATATGGATTCCTTCTTTGGTTTGAATTATTTTTATAGAATTCTTTAGAAAATAGCCTGAGAATGCTACTTCTTTTTTCTTTCTTTCTTGAAAATTATGAATTCCTTTAATTAAAATATGAAGGTTATGAATAATTTATAAGTATATCAGAGAGTTGTGTTACTTTATTCTGTTTCATGTTTGCAAAAAACCATGAATTTTGCCAGAAATAGTTCATGGTATCATATTATTTCTATAATTCGCAAGGGGTTTTAGTTTTAGATGATATTTCTTTAGGTGAATCTTTAAATAATGAAACATTTTCCAATCATATCATTCTGAAATTGTGAGTTCTTTTGGAAAGAAGACATTGGAAAAAAATATGCCAAGAATTTCGTTTGAAATAGGTCACAATATAATAATGACCCTGAAAACCCTAAAAGGTTTTAGCCTTACATAAAATGTGATGGGTATTAAAGGATCTCCAAATCGTACAAATCTTTTAAGCTAACTTAATATTTAGCTGACTTTTCAAGCACTTAAGGAAATAGCCCTTTGGCAACTTTTTCCTAAGAACCCTAAAGTTCTTGATGACATTTTCTCTCAGTGCAGACAAACACACGCACACACGCTTAATGAAACGTAACTTTTTCATTAAAATTTCGTTTTCATTTATTAGACATTTGTCTGGATGCCTTCAGCTCGCCGGCCCGCCCCGCCCCGTCCTCTTTGACAACAACCCCCTCGGTCACCCCTCGTACATCTTGGCTTTATCTTTGTGGCCAGGGTTCGGGTTCGTTAACAGTTGTTAGTTAGTTAGAGCGGTTGGGATTGCCAAATACACACACACACACACACATGCCACTGATTGGATTGGAAAGTTCTTTCTGCTTTTCCGGCAGCAGCGGCGGCGGGAACCATGCCAGGCCCATGTAAGGCTTCCGTCGACCCCCAGCATTGAACTGAGAGGGCCTGGCCTAAGCGACCAATATACCATTTGCTGCTGCTGCTGCCAGCCTGCCTGCCTGCCTGCCTGCCTGCCGCCGCTGCTGCTGCTGCTGCTGCTGCGTTTCTTTCGCCGCTGCCGCTGCTACTGCTGCTGGTGCTGCTGCTGCTGCCGGCTCTGCCTCTGCCACCGCCTCAGCCTCGGCCGGCGTCACAGTTGCCTGTCGACTGTCTGCGGTTTTCTGTGCGCCTGCTACTATGCGCCGAGTTAATTGGTTTGCAAACAAATTAACCATCGTGGGTGTGTACGTTTCCTAATTAGCAGCTTTTGTAATTAAATATGCCCGCAGCCATTCAGAGGCAAGCGATGGAAAGGGGGCGGAGCTGAAAGTGACGGGGGGGGGTTTTCAAACTATGCGTGCGTTTGGGTTTCTATGTGTGTGTGTGCGCGTGAGTGTGTGTGTGTACAATGGCATAACGGTTCACGAGATGTACAGTGGCGCCTCCAGCTGGGGGTGCGTGGCTAATACAGGCGAATTCCAAAAGAACGGTCGTCCCCTCTTGGCGAACGCCACTGTCAGAGTGGATTCAGTGGGGAAAGGAAGGAGGGGTGGAAAAAAAGGAGGTGGAAGGGGAGGACAGGAGCTGACGGCACTCTGAAGTCCCAAATGAAAATGCATTTTAATTAGGGGTTTTTGTTGGGTTTTTGTTTCACGTTGTTGTTGCTCGACTGCTTGCTTGCGGTTTCATTCATTAGTTGAAACGAACGAACGGAGCTGAAGGAGAGCTGGAGGAGAGCAGAGACCCGGACAGGGTTGTCGAGTGGGTCAAACGGGATTGAGGAAGTGATTTTTGACATGTGAGCGAAATAATTTATTCAGTAATTATTTTTAGGAGCTCTTAAATGGGTCTTAGAGGGTGTATTATTATATATATGTATTTTATATATTCGATTTTTAGGGGTCTTTAATACACCAACTCTTAAAATATTATTTTCTTATATCTGAATGGATTTAAATTTTCAGATAAAGCTTGAAATATCAGAGCTTAATAATTTATTACTAAGTCTCTAAAAAGCATATTCCCTACTGTATATATTTAATGATTCTGATCTTAAATACTTAATATTTAATTAAGCTAACAACTGCGGGACCCTGACAACCCTGAACGATAAGCCATCCAAATGGGACATTGAAAAAATAAAACAAGAACCTGGTCAGTGAGCGAGGAGTACTGGGGACCTCAGGGTATCTGGAGGGGGGCTGGGGGCCTGGCTTTTCGGGGCCCCCAAATGGATGCAGAGCACCCGCAAGTTTTTGTTTTTTTTTTTTTGCCATTCATTATGAACGTCGTCGCTGTAGTTGTTGGCGCTTTATTCCGTTGTTGTTCAATTGAATTGGAGCTGGTAACTGGGGAGCCAGCCGGTAACTGGCAACTGCGGGCAGCAGCAACAGCAACAGCAACAGCAGCAACAGCAGCAGCAGCAGCGGCAGCAGCAGCGTTGGCAGAAGGAGAAAAAAAGGGTCCAATTAAAAAGCCACAACAATTAACGAGCCAAGTGAGTTAACTTGGCATAAGTGGAATTTTAATTGGCAACACGAGAGAGAGATGGCTGGCCAGCAGGGCAGGCAGAGAGGCGGCCATTGGCGGAGAGGAGCAAAGAGAGAGGAGGAGCTGTGGAGCCGAGTGACTTGCCGAGTGCCGATAAGTGCAGTGGGCGTGAGCGAGGGGGGAGGGAGGGGAGTGCGACAACGACGACGACGAAAGCAGGAGGCTGAGTGAGAGTGAGAGGGAGCTAGCTTGCTCGTTAGTCCCGGAGTAGTTAAGTAAATGAGCATTTTGTTTCACTAATGAACACTAATGAATATGCCAGAGACAGCACTTGGATTAAGCGTGCCTCGCCTGTGTGTGTGCGTATGTGTGTGTGTTGGTGTGTGTGTGTGTGAGGCCTTTTGTTGGTTCGGGGTTTTGTGTTGTTAATTAATAAACACGAAGGCCCGGAGACCCCGGGTCCCCATTGTGCGCCTGTGTATATGTGTGTGCGCCCAGTTTTCAAGGGGTTAAAATAAGCAATTAGTTGGATTTTCGACTAGGCGCTCAGCAAATGCGCAGACGTCGAGGCCGAGGCAAACGAAAACGAGCAGGCCAGGCCATGCCAGGCCAGGCCGGGCCGGGCCAGGCCACACCAGACCATGCCAGACCAGGCCGTTCTGCTCTTCCATTCGAGCCGAAATGAGAAAGTTTCCAAACTGCCGCTGCTGCTGCTGCTTCTGCTGGCGGCGTTGCTGTCTCTTCTTCTAACGAGGCAGCGGCGCAGGAGTTAACCGCAGGAGCAAACGAGCTGGCAAAGGGAATGCGGGAGGGGAGAATAGGTCGGGTCCCCGGCGAGGGAGTCCAAGTTCAATCCCGCAGGTAAGCCAGCCACGCATCCACATCCACAGCAGGAAGGCGGAGCAGGAGGCGGACAGGCCAAAGGAGCTGCACTGCGAATAAATTTACTAAGGAATTATGCATTTTTGTAATTTATAAATTGGGTATCCTTAGATATAGTTAAGAATTTTAATTGTAAAAAAAAAGAAATCTTTATTTTTCCTGATATAAAAAACCATAATGGAGATTTTAAGGCGCATTGAAAGCATAGAAATATTTGGCACCCAAAAGTATGCAATAAAATAAGCTGGTCTTAAGCCCATTGTACATTTTGTATATTTTCTTTACAGAATAATTACACTGAGAAACATGATTTCGTGCTAAATTTTAATTATTTTACAATCCTAAACAATATTCGTGACAAGCCTAATTAAATTAAGATTTTATTCATAAATGAATATACATTTACATTGTATAGAATTAAAAAATAAAATAATAATAATAATAATAATAATAATTCTTATAATAATAATATTAATAATAATAATAATAATAATAATAAAAACAATAATAATAATAATAATAATAATAATATTAATAATAATTATAATAATAATTATAATTATAATATAATTCAATATGTACATATCTGTGTAAGTGCTTATATTTTGGTTAAATTGTCATAAATGATTTTCCTTTAATTGTTTTTAAATGGTAAACAATTTGAAAAGTCTTTTAAAAAGAGCTATTGTTTTGCATTCACATTATATATTATAAATATTTCACTATGTAACTTAAGGCACCTTAAACAACAAATTTTCCTATTAAATATATTTACAAAACTCTATGAATTTCTCCCAGTGTATTTATCTATGTATGAACCCCCATACGCCTGTTGTCTGTGCAGAGCTTAATTGGCAAAACGTTGATGAGACTAGCAATTAGCATGGACACGAACCAACGTCGGCAATGAGTAATGGCCAACAGGCAGTCATCATATCTTGGCTTGGCATTGTTGGGCTGGGTCAGGAACGCGCTCGATAAGATTGTGGGTGACTAGGGCTCGTCGTAATTTAATTAAGACATTACAAGGTGGATGATATTGAAGAGAATGTGAAAAAATGCAACCTTCTAGTTAAGAAATAAAATAAAACAAAAAATGTAACCTACGAAATAGTTAATGTATTAGTTAAAAATCTAAGAATCTATATAACTATATAAGACAGCACAATAAACCTTGTGTGGTACTGATAAAGCTGTAAATTAAAATAATACTTATAATAGTAATAGTAAAATTTCCCCAGACCACAGAGATCTATTTGTTATGATAGCCAACCCTTTATAAGGTTCTGCGCAATAAAATGCTAATAACTGAAATGCCTTTTAAGGCCACAATCTGTTCTCCTCGCAAAACGGGAAGCAGTATCTCAATTATTCTTGATTATTTTCACAACTTATCCATAGAAATAGATCGGCAGGCAAGCTTCCAAAAATAAATCACCTAACCCGACCCGACAACTGGCGGAACATTCTAATTGCGAACCACCTCCAGAACATGTCTATTTAGCTGCCGGTTCCGAATGAATCACGTAGATCTGCTGGCATCAAGATATAGCCCCGTATATATATATATTTACATAAGACACCTATGACAGCTAGGCCACGCCACCATAACTCTCCGGCAGAGCTTGGAGCTGCTGGGATTTGCGCCATTGAGCTGCCAGACACGATGACTTTATATGGCCAAGCCGAACGCCAAGCGACGCGCCATTGTCTGCCACCGATCGAAGTGCCAACCTGCGGAGGAGGCGACCTGGAGCTACACCAAGAAAATAAGTTGATTTAGTTCAAGAATTTTGGAAAAAATCAGGCTATCTTAGGAGAGCTTCATCTATTTGTTAGAACTAGTTGGGAATCTTAGGGTCACAAGGAAGAATTTTATAATGATATTGCAGTGAATCTATAGAGCTTAACTTGGGAATCTGTGGAAAATAGCAAGCAAGCTTAGAAACTTGAAATCTCTTTTATATATCTAGTTGAAAATATTAGGAACTAAGGGAAAATTATTCTGCAATTAGATCCTAAGTTTGGTGGTATTGATATATCATTAGCGAAGAAGGTGACCTGGAGCTATATGCGTAAATTATTCAGGACTTAACCCAATAGATCTTATAAAAGATTAACTTATTTGTTAGAACTAGTTGGGAATCTTAGGATCACAAGAAAAGGATATTAAGTTGGGGGACCTGGAACAACTTCGAGTATTATCAGAGACTTGCCTAATAAATTCGTGAATAAATGCTTGTTGACCGTTAGCTCTTGTTAGCTCTCTGATATAACCATTTGAGAATTTTCGGGTCTAACATATAACAAAAATGTGCAATTGTCGGGTAAGTAATAATGGTAATCGGGATATATTGTTAGTGGAAGAAGCGACACGGAAAAAGAGCTTCGAAAAATCAAAGCTTCTTTGATAGAACTACAGTAGAGTCCGGTTATAGCGACTTTCAAGGGACCGTCGTTATATCCGGAAGACGCACTAACCGAAAGAAACAAAAAAAATTAGTTTTGTTTATTTTATGGTTGCCATGCTCATAATAGGTTTTTAAAATAAAAAAAAATTAATTTTTTAATTTTTTTATGGGGACCAGCCAAGCCGTCGTAATAACCGGACGGACGCTATAAGCGGAGTCGTTATAACCGGATTCTACTGTAGTTGGGAATTTTAGGACCATACATAAAATCGGCAATAATTGCCTTAGTTCTGATAATAAATAGATCGCATGCATACTTATATCAGTGATCAGTTATTACAATATATATGTATGAATAATAAACCTATTTTATAGAAAGGAAATACAGGCCTTCTCTTTAATCAGTTATCACCAATCAGACTGTACACTCGTTCCAAGTGACAGTGAAAGTGATTAATATATAGTTTATTTAGCAGCTAGCCTTTGGGTTAGTCTTTTTCTCCCAGTGCCCTAACCCGTTTGAAGCTGTCGGAAGAAACCGCTCTCCGACTCGCGCGCCCTGACGTCAGCGATTCAAAATATCCGCAAGTAAATCGCGGGGGTCGGCGGCTCTCTGTGGCAAACAACCGATCATTTACATGACAAGTTTTTTGTTTTTTTGCGCTCAAACAAGGTGAAATCATATTTTAGAATACGACCTGCTCGACAGCGGCTCAATCGTGTTTGCGAGCGCGTTGCGGAAAGATCAACTTAACTTTAAATAAACTCGTAAAAAAAGAAAAACTCAAAGAAATCCCAAGATGCCGCTGCGCAGGAAAGAGGACTATATCCCCATCAAGGTCGAGGGCTGGAACGGCAAGTTCGTCTATCCGGATGGCGCTGTGAATAACGTTTCGAAGATACGCCGCCAGAACCAGAATGTGACCAATACCAATAACTTTTATGGCTTTAACACGGAACCCATTGTCCTGCCCACCGAATGGGATGGAACCTTTGTGAAGAGCGGCGAGACACGCATCAAGCAGGAGCGTAATCGATCGGACGATCAGGATTATTTCGATTACAACTCGCAGCCCACGGTTCTGCCGCCGACTTGGAGCGGGGAGTTTGTCACCGATCCCAACGATGTGCGCATCAAGCCGGAGCGTAACTTCTCCGATCCCAGGGATTATGCCGAGGCCGCTCGCTTCAAGTTGGTCCAGCACTGAGACCCAGACACTGAACCCCGGATACTCAGTTCCCGATTTCGTACAACTAATCCTGCAAATATCGCCCCCTCTCCGTTGTGTTTGTTCTGGTTTCGCATTGTACTCTCTAACCTAAGCGTTTGTTGTATTTAATTTTTATGATATTTATTCGTATACTTAATAAACAATAGAAAACAAAGCAAAAACAAAGTGCAGACTCAGAGATACTAGAAAGTTCCGTTGGTGAATTGGTTGGCGATTGGCGTGGGCGAATCTGTATATACATACATATATATTTAGTGACCTTTTATGGGCAATAATTCGATCGGGTTTGCAAATCCACAATCTACACTCATAATTATAATATTTGTAGCGATTCAGCCTTATTTGAACTGCTTGTAAAATCACAGATTGATTAGTATCTTGAAGTTAGCAAGGTGCAATTTCTATTGTTTGAAAAGCAAAGCTTGGTTTATTTATTAAAAAAAATATAACGTAACTTGAACTTGCAACTCAAAGAAGATAACACAAATTATGAAAACCACCTCATAATAATTAACAACAAATAATGCCTTGTTTTCTGGAAGAAAATTCCCTTATCTGACCATTAAATAAGCTTCTTTTAACGCTTTCTGTTTGCGAATAAATTATTAATTATTATTTTACCAACTTGCGCAAATATAGAACCGACGATAAGGGAAAATTCAAAGAAATTCTGGAGAATAACGAGGCAACCAAGTCTTAAGTAAACACTTAGGGAGTCTAAAAGAGATCTTAAGATGGTTTTCAAATTGTAAAAAATTAAGTGAAATTATATTATTCTCAAGAACCAGGGCAAAGCTTTTTATCAGGGGGAAGTACGGGCCTGATAAGAAAGCCATCGGCGAGTGTCTATATAAGCGGAGTATCTCGAATTGTTCAGTTCACAGTCAAGATGCAGCTACAGGGGCTTCTTCGCGCTGCAATCAGTCTAGCCTTTTTGGGTTGCTTCTTTGCACAGGCAACGACGGAGATAACAGAGTCCCTGGAAGGCTATATTAATGAGAACCAGCGGCAATACGATGACAGGCTCAAGCACTACGACAATCAGTTGGCCAACTTTCGGGAACTGTACGCCAAACGATTGGAGGCCATCGATGTGCAGGCTGACTCGATGCAGCTAAAACTGGAGGAGGCCACCGAACGCCTGGCTCCCATCGCTCAGATCAACTCCTGGACCAAGCAGTGTGTCCACAACTATAGCGCCAGCATTTCAACAGTCACCGCGGCCAGGACATCCCTTAACAATTGCAAGGTGGCTATCAGTAACATACTGGGCTCTGCCGAAAACACGAACAACTTGCTGAAGACCCAGTACTCGAAAACCTTGGTAAATGCCCTGGCCAACTGTGTCAAGTTGTATTCGAATCATCTGGTGAATTACACGATCTGTGTGACCAATGTGGTGAGTGTGCTGTCTATAAATCTGGAAGAGATTCTCCTTGAAAATGGTATATAATGCGATTTTTTAAAAGGTCCTTACCATTAAGTCTTTCTTCTCTACCTATAAAGTGAATTGTACCATTATTATATCCATTTCCTCCTTCCAGATCAGTGACACCAACAGATTTACCCTGTCCAATCAGGACACCTTTAATGCCAACCTTAAAAGTGCCGAGTGCTCGGCCAACGAGAAAATCAGAAGCTCCTGGCAATGTGCCTTCAAGCAGGTTTACGCCATAAGTTCCAGTGTGGAAATTGCAGTGCGACTTGTGGACACTTGCATCGAGCATCGGGCGATATGCGGCTCGGTTGCCTGCCTCGCCAGCTGTCCCCACGTCACGGCCATAGCTCTGGCGGATATTCGAGATAAGTCTACCATCGCAAATCCCTTCAAGACGGTGTCCGCGGATATGGGCTGCCTGGAGTTTAGGTTCAATTGATGGAGTTCCCGGAACAAGGTTATTACAGCTAATGGAAAGTCATAAGTTAATTGTTACATTAAATATGTAAAAAAAGTAAAATAAATTAAAGATTCACCACATGACTTACCCCGAACGAACCTGTATAAAAGGGAATAGGTATTTTCCGTAGGCACATTGGTGCTTCCAATTCAGCAATTGTGCATATTTCAGGACCAAAAGTCCCACTGGGTAATCCTATATGTTTTAATGCTTAGAGTATGTATTATAACATTTACATATTTTGCTTGTAAAATAAACTCAACCCAGGCCCAGATATATATAATATACCATTTATCGCCGCAGTCCAGGGAAGCTAACCACTATTCGTCGCCGCTGCTGGAACCCAATAAGATGGTCAACAAGAGCTCTGTGATTTTAATGGCCAGCTGAAAAATTGCTTATATATGACTTTTCAAATGTATGACCATTACACATATTTTAATTAAAAGGTTATTAGTTACGATGCCTGCAACAGGTCTGGGTAATATCTTTGGATTGAGGTTGAATCTAGGATTAATTTTGAAACCCTATGGTTGTGTTCTTTATTTATATAAAGCTTACAAATTCTTAAAAACTTGATTAGGTGATTAATTAAATCGGGAATCAAATGTAAGCTCAGGTGGTTTTAGGCCTTATCATCATTTGAGCAAGTGTAAGGGAAACGTTGTAATCGTAATTATGCCAATGACCCCAACAAATTCCATAGGCTTCTGTTCCTTGTCTTCGGCCAGCTTTGTAGTATTTTCCAGTGAGCGTGCTATAATTATTGAATTTAGAGATAGAAGTTGTTTGTCTACTTTTTTATATACCTTTGTCCACAATCCGAATACCACCAACCGCCACCACCAATAGAATCCGCGCAATTTCCTTCTGAAATATCATTGTCTCGATCAACCGTCGTAAACTTCTGTCCACGATGACGATTCAGTGAATTTCCAGCAGTTCCCGAATATTCTCCCAATGATTTCAGCTCGTAAGCTTCCTGCTCATTGCCAACGATAAAATGATCGTACTTAGCGAAAGCAGTGCTTCCATTAACCTGTTTTAACTTTATATATAGCTCGTGGGGTTGTGATTGAGTCATTAAGTGTAGCTTTTCCAAACCAATGAAAAACTCTCCGCTTAAATTTCCGAATCCGTTCCTGTATTCATTCCAAGTGCGGT
>JAEIIU010056857.1:0-16937 GCA_018874675.1 Drosophila baimaii | reverse complement strand
TCACTATACTACAATATTTTTTTTGATGTTTTTAAATTATATTATATAAAACCTTTATTATAAAAATGAATGCAAATGTATTCTTAACTTGACATTGTTAACTGTAAATATATAGTAACTTATTCAAAAGTGAAAACATAATCTGGTATCGTAATCCATTAAAATAATTAACATTGGAGAAAATTCGCGTAAAATATAATCATTGGGGCTGTTACTTTTTTCTTAACCCTATTTTACTGCCTTTTCCCGCTAATATCAGCTATTTTTCTGGTCAACACTGCGACTAACTGTGAAGCGTTGACCATTAACGGCCAACGCCAACGCCTGCGTCGGCTGCGACGCGACGTCAGCGCCAACGTCGACGTCGCACAGTGGCAAATTTGGCCTCGCTAGCGGCTTCAAATTCAAAATGTTGTTTTCTTATACCAATTTAATACAGATACTCTAATTGGGTTTTCGGGGACCTGTAGGTATATTCTATCAGCTAATCATCAGCTGTAAGCTTTCAAGCGCTTTAGCAATCTCAAAACATGTTTCATAAAAACAAAATGTTTTAAAATTATAAATTTATTATTAGTTTTAAATAAAAAAAACAATTGGATATATAAAATTTACTTTGGAAAATTAAATGCCGCTAGCGAGCCCACTGTGCGATCGCAGAGCAGAGCTGCAGGCGCAAGCAACAACTTCGTTTGCCACTCGACTCGTCGGTCTCAGTCAACGGTCAACTTTTCACCAGATCGGAGAGCGCACTGCGTCGGCGTCGCGAATAAGAGCCCCATTTGATCGTTATTGTTTTTGAAAAAACGCTCGCGCTGCAGTCTAATTGGCGAATACCATATTCAGCAACCAAGTGCGATATTATTATAATTATTTCTTTGAAAGTGCTGAATAAGATCGGCTTACTGTGGGTATTTGTGAAAATTTTGTGCAAATGAAAAATACGAGTCGCTGAGCGTTTCGTTTCTGCTTCGCTTGTTGCGTCTTTTCGTGAGTGTAAGTGTATGCGTACGCTGCTACCTGTTTGCGGCGGCGCTGTGTGAGTGTGCGAGAGAGAGCGCCGTGTTGGTGTTACCTGCGCCGACGTAGCGGAGAGAGCCGACGAATTCGGAGAGAAAGATATGTTTTGTTGTTGCTGCTGCTGCTTAAGAAGTGTCAAAAAACTAAAGGCGTCGCTTTCGTTTAAAAAAGAAACGTAAAAGGGTCCCAACAACAACATAAAAAATACAGTAAATTGCCGCGGGGCAAAGAGAAATTCATGTGTGTGTATGTATGTGTGTTTATTTGCAATGTTAATTAAATATTACGTGCCAGTAAAAACTGCAATTTGCTGGGAGACAGTTGGGCTCTAACGGTAATTGGATTGCATGTCCAACTCTCCTCTTGTTATTTTGCGGGAGCCGCAACAAAAACAACGAAAAGCAGCCAAAAGACACCAGAAACAATTGCGAAGGAGAAAGACAGAGAGAGAGAGAAGGGCAGCGAAAGTGAACTTTTGCTTTTGCGGCAGAGGGACAGTAAGAGGGAGAGACTGAAGGAGGGCGAGCAATTTACTCACGTGTCTATCAAACTGTCTTCGTCTTGATGCTTCTTCTTCTTCTCATTCGTCGTGCCGCTGCAACATAATTACATGCCGTCTCCGCCTCTCGCTCGCACCCGCATACAGGGAGGCCCTGCAACTGTAAAAAAGCTTTTTGCAAACTGACTGATCTCTGTTGTTGTCTTCTTGTTTTCTTGTTGTTGTGTTATTCACAGTCGACGTTTTCATTAAAGTGGTTTGTGCTGCAATTTTAAATACGTTCACCGCACAATGAACAGGTAAGCTCACGCACACACACTCATACTACACCTAAAACAGACACTCACACAAACTCAGAAACCCAGTGGCGTACGCAGGACTTTATCCCAAAGGGGATATAAATAGGGAAATTTAGAAAAATCCAAAGAAGTTTTATGACCTTTTAAATTTAATAAAATAAACTTAAAAATTTAGGTTTTAAAAAAAAAATGTCTCTAAAATGTTGATAATGAGTGCAAAATTTTTTTTTTATTGTTACTAATAAATATTGTAATTACTTCTAAAAAATTATAACAAGTTTATCCCCGAAGCGAACGCCCCTGCACGAACACACTCGCGTACACAAAGGCAGCCTCTTACTTTGTTGTTGTTTTTTTTTTTTTGTTATTTGAATGGGAAGGGGGGTGAAATATGCAGCGACATGAAAAAACTTGAACTATTGCAACATTTTTGCGTTGTCTTGGCTTTTGTAAACCAAGGTTTATTCACACCGCAGGAAAGTCAAAGTTGTCGGCGTCTGAAAAGGAAAATGTTTCATCTGTTACTCGGAAAAACCCGCCGCCATAAAACTCTCGTCAGGTTGGTTGGTTTTTCTTATCCCCCAATGCATGTCGTGCCTTGCGGTTTGTTTACTGCAAAGCTGCATTTGACAGTTGAAAATTTCGCTCAGCACGCAATTTTCCTGAGCCACCGCACCGACCAAACCACGCCATGGTGCACGTGCACCACCCAACCATTTTCCACCCAACCTCCCAATGGCAATTGAGGCTGAAGTTCAAGCTGACCATTAATATTTCAACGGTTGTTTTTGGCCGTTGTTACTATCTCGGTTCGTTTAGCAAAACAATCCCGTAAACCCCCTCTTATGTTCCCGCCCATAAAGTTTAAGTGACGTACGCGCCTCTCATTTTTTGGTTTTTCGTTTACCCGAAAAATAGTCCAAAATAGAGCATGCCGAAAGTTAGTAGTGGCTCTTAAGCTTGGAAAAAATAAGTTTTTCTGGGTATCGGGCACTGGGAAAAATCTCTCCCTATTTTCCTTTTAAAACTGCAAGTGTCTTTCAAAAGTTTTGATTTATAATTCATCAGTTATTCACAAATTGTTAGGTCAGCAAAAGAAATGTGTTGCACTTGCACTGAGAAAAGATATCTTCTAGGTTTAATTTATTTAATTTCCTCGGTGTAAGCAACCTTAACAGTCCACAGCCACCCTAAAGATGCGGTGAGGTAATGGAACGGGCATACACCTGGAGCACTTAAGAACGCCCCGCAGGCCAAAGTTTATGTTTGCACTTGCTTTTCTATTTTATTTGCAGTTGCGTACTTATTAAAAAGTTTTAAATGTTTGATTAAAAAAGAATTCATCGCAAAATTTGTTGTGGCACATTGCTCGTAACTTTTAGCAATTCCTTAAGTTTGTTTACTCTTAGTATTCTTCCCTTTCCACTTCGCTCGTCCGTCTTATAGTTATCGTGTTTGTGGGTTTTGGCAGCTCGAAACTTGCGCAGCTCATGGCTGAAAAGCAAACATAAGCCAGAAGACAACAACCACGTACATATATAGCCAGAACCAGTGTAAGATATCAGTTGTCGTCGATGTGTATTGTATAATATGTCTGCAGATAAGGTTAGTCTCTCCAACAGCCCCAACCTAATGTAGGTGTGTTCCCCATGATTACGGCAGACTGTGTGATTGGAGGCGCTGGACATTGTTTGTCCCCCTTGCAAAATGGGGGAATAGCGTGACTTGTTCGGTAACGAAATTTGAATAAGAACCGCTTTTATAGCGCTCAGATTCGAAAACAAAAGGCTGCTCTGTGAGCAGCCCAATTCCTCGTATGACAAATCTCATTTTTCGTTCACACAAGAACACAGTTTAGTGTCGTTAAGACCGAAAAGCAGGCATTTAGCATTTTCCTCGGCTTTCATTCATTGAATGGCTTCATTAGCACCGGATCTGGAAACAGCTCCACCCACGGCTGACTCATTAGGTTCCAAGAAATGTTAATTTATTGAATCTCGGGCCGTAATAGGAGCAACTCTTTAAAGGCCCTCGCATCGATTTTCGAATTTCAAACAACGAGCCCAACGAGTCATGCAAATTGGGAAGGTTAAATGGGTCTGAAGGCCCGCGTCTCCATCGTCCCTCTCTGCCAGTAACCCAGCTGACCCTAGACTCTTCTCCGGTTACCTAAAGCAATGTCTACAGCTACAGTTGCGGTTAGACTAATAGTCGTGGAATCTTTCGCTTCGGGTTCTGCATCCCTTAAAGTGAGAAAATGAATTCCTGCATTTTTACTCTTTAAATTAATTCGTGCTTTAAGAACTTGCAGTAAGAAATATTAGACTTATACAAGTTCAACTTTATTTCTAAATACAAAATCGCCTTGTACCTATTATTATGACCGCATATGTATGCCCCCCGAAGACATCGCCTTTGTCTGTGTGGGGCGGCTGTTCTCATGGAAATCGCTTTACAAAGCAGATAAGCGAGTGAAATCAATCAAAAGACTTTTATATCAAACAATATAAATGAAATGCTCGCCGTTGTCGTTAGAGCTGTGATTCTCTCGCCTCCATATATGTACAATAGATATCTTTGGCGGCTGAGGCGCTTTTCGAAATTGAAGTTTCGATTGTCACGTTTGTCGCCAAAGAACGCAATGGGCACGTAGAACCCACACGGCGAACCCCAGTCCAAACAGAGAACACGGGCGAACAAAACACGGGACCCGAGTCCGAGACCGAGCGGATATCCACTCGTAGATACATCCGTATCTACACGCAGACATAGCCATGCGAGCATGCAAATGAATGTCTATAGGCGTACATACATATGTCAAATGCTCTGTGGCTGCGGCAAAGAAAACTTGTGCGACTTTTGAACTTAATGCCCTCAAAGGTCACACGCCCTGCCCTGGTGTGAGTGAGTGACCCAAATGTGTCGCCAGAGCTTGGAGCTTACAGAGTACATCCTACATTGGGTCTTTTACGGAAATTGTTAAGAGGCGTTTAATTCTGAGAATCCGAAAGGAAACTCAATAACATGTTCACGGAAGAAATTCAATTGACTAACTTTAATAAATGACTCCAATCAAGGTGGTCTCTTTAAAAAAGAAACAGCTTTTTATTAAATTAATCAAATTGTAATCGTTCTAACTAAAGCCATTTAAATTTAAAAAGCGTAAGTCCCTAGGCTTCAACCAGACTTAACTCAACTGCTAAACAGCGTATGCAAATACGGGCTACGAAAAGTAACACTTATTAAAGCTTGGGAACTCGTTAAGTAAACGAGTCGGATATAAATATTGTGTTAAGCTACAGTTGTCGAAAAGGCTAAAGAAATTAGTGAATCAAAAGTTCGTTGTTGGTTTTGAACTGGC
Organism: Drosophila baimaii; assembly: GCA_018874675.1. Taxonomy (NCBI): domain Eukaryota; kingdom Metazoa; phylum Arthropoda; class Insecta; order Diptera; family Drosophilidae; genus Drosophila; species Drosophila baimaii. Next base: position 11,758 of record JAEIIU010056857.1, on the reverse strand, counting down.
GTATTTAGCCATGTTAATAGTGCATCCCCTGCTGCCCCCAACCCATGTTTCCACATCCCGCATAAACTTTTCAATTTGCGGGCCAGCAGTCCGATGACCAAAAAAAAAAGCAAACTCAACGCAAAAACCAAGATCCCTTTATGCACGAAAGCTTTGCGCCTTGACCCTGCCCCACAAAAAAAAAAAAAAAAATAGAAATCCTAAAAAACCAGCGGCAAAAAGTTTGTGCAAATCGCGCTGGATTTACATAATTTTAAATGCTGGCTTATTGGTTTGTGTTTGTTTCCACAGCGGATCAGGCGGAAGATGGCATGGGAAAAATGGGCCAGGCCAGGAAGTCGGGAGAGTCCGAGTGACCCGGTCGAAACGTTTATGGCCATTTCGGCTCGGACTTTTTCTGTTCGCATTTCAAATGAGCGAGTGTGTATGTGTTTGTTGGCTTTTTCTACTTTTGCCAAGTTATTTTTTGGCTCTTGCGATAGCGACGAGGGTCTCAATTTGCATATCTGATTAATATGAATACATTAGTTTCGTGATTTGGCACAGTAAACCAATAGAATTAAATGCGTTTGCTGATTGCTGAGACAAAGGTCAAGTTCCCGTCCAGAGCCCCCCCTTATCCCGTCGTAATGCCTTGGGGTCTGGTTACTTAAATTCAATTAGCGTTTCCGCTGAACTCCTCATAATGCGATTTGCACTCGAAATCAGAGACATATAAAATATGCTTTTTGTCTGCGCTTGTCTGCCTGCCAGCCAGCCAGCCAGCCGGCATTCCTCCTTCGCCTTTTCTCCTCACTTCCAACTCGACTCCGGGCAGAGGAGGAGACTTCAGAGGCACAACGTTCTCCGGGCTTTTATTGAGGAAGCGGCAAATTTATTTAAATTAAGTCGAAAATGCTTGGTTGCTCGCTCGCTTGGGTGCTCGTAAGTTTGCCAAATGTGTGGTAGATTTGACAATTATGACAGCGCAGAATGTAAGATGAAATCGGCATAATTTACTCGGGGTTCCCGGGCAGGGGGTTCAAGCTTGAAGGGTGGTGGCTGGGGCTGCTATCCTGTCAGGAAACCCCATTATTGAGACTGTGTTGTCGTCTCTATTAAGTGGATTATGTTGTTTTGTCTGCTATGGAGGAATTGGGGGTACAATGGGAGGTCCTGGATGACCTCTGTCCTGTCCTCCCTCTGCTCTCATATCCTCCCACTCCACCGCTGGCGCTGTCGTCGAGAGCGTTTGCTGTGATTTATGTTGGGCAATTTCGTGCGGCGTAGCTTCATAAATTTTATTATCCTGCAATTGCAAAACCGGGGGCCCTGGGCTCCCAGCCTCACACTCAGCGCTATCCTCACTCCGCCACATCTCCTGTCATTCCTTTCTTTATTTTTTTTTTGTTTTCAAGTTTATGGGTCAGCAAATTTTATTTATTGCACCCCCTCAATTGACAGTTTAGTTTGATTTGAGCGGGGGAGGGCAGCTTCACGCCCGGATAGTATCAGTTAAATAGCCCTAAGCTGAGCCGGTACGTGCCAAGGGACATTGTCAGTCATGGAAATGGATACTTTATTATTAATAACTCTTTAAAGTTGTATTTTTGGGATGTTTTTTGTATGATTTATAGACAGCAGCTCTCCAATTACAAAGTTATCATCAATCAATTTTGTAAAATAAAAACTGTGGAAAGGTTTTCTCAAATGAAAATTACATTTCAAAGTCTAGGCAATCAAAGCGGTCTTATATATGTACATACTTCAGTGCTGTATTGTTCTACTTTTATCTAAGTACAATTAAGTTACTCTGGGAACCGAGACGAGAAATAATTACTAGTACATTACATAAATCAGAAAACACTTATCAGCAAACTTGATTGGCGTTGGAATCTCAAGGCAATGTAAAGTGTATAAATAATGTGGATGTGGTCACCTTATCAAAAGAGAAAAAGAGTAATAGAAATGAGACGCAAATGTGGAATGCAATGGCAGTAGCTATGTATCTAGTTCGTGATGAATCAATTGTTGCTATGTTTACGAAACGACAGCTTCAATCTGGAATCTAAATCTGTGTCTTGGCTTAGTCACCGCACTGCCCTTCGTCACTGACCTCGCCCAAAAACGTTTAAATATTAATAAACCGTTTCCGAGACACACTAATTCCCAGTATTCCGTGGAGCCAAGCGACTGTCGACAGGTGGACCAAGCCGGCAGCACCCGCGTGCGAATCTCATTCATTCGCATGGGACAATATCTAAAATTAGCAAACAAATGGGAATCAGACGACGAAAACACATACGTAAATGGGGAAGCAATTTGAAAAATGAAACCAGTTTCGGTTCGATTAAGGGAGCATACTCGACTCTCAGTTCCAATTAGTTTTCCATTTCGGAGCCCGGGAGCATTTGTGAGGCTAATCAGGGACGGAGGACGACGACTGACTCTCGACCGACTCCTAGACGCGACACAAATTTCATTTGTTCCATTTGTCTTCATTTCTCGAGGCGACGACGACACCTCTCGCAGCCGTCGACAGACGTCGATAAATCAGGGCCAGGGATCGAAGACACAACAGCCGCAGGAGCAGTATTCGTCCTCCAAGGACCCCAGCTTATTTGTGTTCAGTTTACGATGCTTGAAATACCCGATAATTGATTTTACAACAGCCGCACACACAGCACACACGAACACACATAATATATAAAAATCCGCGCCGCAGCCTCCTTAGGTATTTTTCGGGAACCGCGGCAGCTTAAGCGAGTTTGAAGGCAGGTACATAATTCGTATATCGCGGCCCGTCTAAATTTAAACCAAAAGCGCAAAGTCCCAGTAAACAGGGATCAAGTAGATTGGGCGAACGATATTTCCTGAAAACAACCTTTGAGGGTAGGTAGCAGCGCGCTGAGAACAGAGAGAGAGAGAGTTCCTGAGGGTGGAGAGCTACCTATGCCACCGTACACAGCTGCGAGCATATTAATAGGGACTAAAAAGTGTATAATAAATAGATAATACATCTTCAACAAGAAAAATCAGAGGCATATTATTAAGCGGTTAAAAGTTATGAAGATATTTGCTAAGTAATACTAATTTTTAATGAACATAATTTTGTGGTTTCAACCTAATTCGTAAAATATGGAATTCTTTTTGTAAAGTTTTGTATTAAATTCAAATGTAAAATGTATTCATTTATTTTAGAGAGTATCTGGATAATTTTTTAATAAAGAAATTTCATGAAAACTAATTGATAATAAAAAGAAATGCATTTTAAAGAGATCTATAAACTATTTGAACAAACTCCGCTGTACAAATACAGATCGTGAGAGGGAGAGAGTTCATAACAGAGAGCCTGAGAGCCTGTCAACCGAATCACATCCCGATTCTGCTCTCAGTTCGAGTTTGAACCACACGACGCGCACAACGGAAAATCCTGGTCTAAAAACCCAAGCGACTCAAAAATCCGAAAAACTCCCATAAGGAGGATTTATACAAAAACGAATTCTGAGGAATTGAGCACATAAAAAATAGAAACAAAAAAGTAGAGAGGAAAGTGAACCAGTTCCCGTGACCAATGGAGCGCCGCAAGGCTCTGGGTTCCTATGCCAAACTCAAGGATCAGCAGGCGGCGGCGGTGACTACTGCAGCAGAAATAGCGACGCCGCAGAAAGTCGACAAGGACGAGGAGAGCGGCGGAGACTCCCTGCCCGCCCTGCGCCGCTCTCACTCTGTCCGCTCCTCCCTCCGGCGGCTGAAGAGCAAGCTGCACAGTCCCGCCCTGCCACTGCAGTCGCCCTTTAAGCTTCGCACCCAGCTGCACATGCGCAGCCGCAACGCCCGAGGATCTGCGACATTGGACAAAAGCAAGGCAGCCAAAGCTCTACGCATGCTAGGCGATCTGGATGCAGTGGCCGTGCTAACCACCAAGGTGAAGGGCAAGAACCAATTTGTGCCACTCCATCGAGAGATGAGCACTGAATCCTGCGACCTCGGGGAGCTGGGAATCGAGCGCTTGATGTCCACTCTCCCAGTGGGTGCAACACTACCGCGAAAGGCCTGTAAGCTGCTGCAGATACCTGAGACCTACTGTCGTCCAGCGGAGGCACCGAAAGCTACTTTGGACTCCGATTTGGAAAGAACCTTCAGCGGCGAGGAGTCCAGTGCCGTTCTAGCGGATATCACCAGAAATGCCCAGCAGGGTATCTATGGAACGACGCGGATGCGCACGGCCACCATTCGGAAGCCGATGCCTTACCTGAATAGTCGTAGGTGTCCTTCAAACCCTTTCAGATCCTCAAGAGAACATTTGAATAGTGATTTAAGTGCTGTCTTTGCTGGTTACCTTTACCAAGTGTTGTTAGTGAAAGAATAATCTCCTCGAATATATTCGGAGTACGAATAAGTGGGAATGATACTTTAATAGCTATTATGAACAGCAAGATTCCTGAATTAGGCAGTTATTAAAACTATAAACGCTAAAATAACTTTGTGACATAGCAGGAAATTTATCTGTACTTCAAAAAAAGAAGGCGAGTTCCTTTCCCAACAATCAAGACCTGGATTAAATGACAGGTAAAAATGATTCAATGGAATGTTGGGGTTCTTCTTTACCTGAAAAAGATGACCGCCAAATCATTTCTTGAAAAATAAAATCTGTGAAATCTCCGGAAGCGGTGGGACAAAGAAATTTCCCTTTCGGAGGTTGAAATTTGTTATGTTAATAGGGTTCTCACTCTTAAAAACAGTTCCATCTCAAGGGGATATTCTGATCAATAAAATCTCTCGTTAAGTGGCGGCTTAAAAATCAAACTAAAACGGTGATGAAGTGGAATGTTGTCTACTGTAAATGTATGTTTGGATTTCTTCGCGTGCGTTTTGCCAAACATTTTTATTGCACTTTTGCCCATCAAGTTTTGTTTCGGGACTTTTATTACTTCTCCAAGTAGGTCAACGAACTATAGCAGCAGCTGTGTGTGTGCCTATCTCAAGGGTAGGGTTTCCCAGGCCAGATATCCCCGTGAATTATGATTACATCACGAAAGCGATTTCCCAGTAACTCGTTTGCATTCCATTTGTTTACAACCGAAGAGGCGAAACCCGTAAAACGAGTGGGAGATGGAAGTTGGTAGCTTGAGGATGAATATTCATTTCATGAGTCTGCATAAATACATAGATACGGCTGCACACATGTGAAGACACTATAAACTGGCTTAATCCATGGCCAAATCGGGTCGTTAATGTTGTGTGCTCTTGCAGATGCTACCACAGCGATAGCAATAAAGCCCCCAATCCGCCGCATAAGCTCCAGATGAGCAGCTGTCTGCGCTCTCCGGCGGTCTTCGTGCGCCAAAAATCGTTTCACACGCTCAACGAGCTGACCAGGTTCTGTCAATTGAAAGTGTCCCCGCATCGGGCCACCTCCTCGTCATCCACGTCGGGGTCGGCGTCGGCCCAACAGCAACGTCGGCACAGCCACTATGCCATCGATGGTAAGAGATCGGTAGTTCTCTGCCTGCCCGCCCTTAACCCGTATGCGTAGCCCCCGTATGAGGGGTAATTAAAAAAAAATGCGCCACCCCATATATCATCGTAAATGCTCACACAATCCATATATACACAGGGAGAATAACCATTTAATAAGTAACATTTTTGATTGGAACATGTTTTGTTCTTAGAAGATCTTAAATTTGTCATGCAAACTCATATGTATATTTAAAGATCACTTACAACTTTAGCAACTGACATATTAATCTTAAAAGTAACTACGTTTTAGTTAGTTTTCTTTTCTGTGGTTCTCAAAATCTTTATAAAATATAATATCCATTCATTACTTGTATTAGTAAAGTTCTTTTTAAGATGATAGTTTTTTTTAATAGAGACATTTCTTGAAGTCCAAGTTCCTTAAGCAAGTGTAACCATACTTTGAGGGTAAAACATTCTTCAATCAAGAGTTTTGTTTCTTAAATTGTCTTCTCTGTGTGTAACTGCTGTACAGAACTGGAAGCGGGGAATTAACGTCAATTGGACGGCAATGAAAAGTGCGAGGGAAAATTGGTGGGTGGGTGGCTTTGCTGACTTGGCGGGTTCGTTTAATTCGGGACCAGGTGGGTGGCTGCATGGAGACATCACTTAACACAATCACACACTTAAACACGCTCCTCCAAACACACACTCACACACACACACACACACACTCGAAACCCACTCAACTATACACATAACTTGCATCCACAACGGTTTGCGCATAATTAATTTAATTGGCTTTGGTCATCGGCGGAAATTCCGAATCGCATAGAATAATAGCGGCGATGAATAGGAGAAACGGCATTTATGTTTAATATTTAATTAATCGCAACGGCAGCAGCAGGAGCAGCAGCAAAAGCAACAACAATTATTGTAATTACATTACATTTCCACTCACACAATAATGCATTATATATTTGCTACGATAAACAGACACGTGGTGAGCCTGGTCATTTGCCATTGTAAATATTTATTCACACACACACACACCACACCACCTGCGTTTAATTTATATTTAAGTTTTATTTGATTTTCATTTTTGCATCCAATTTGATTTCCCATTATTTATGTTTATTTCACACAATCCCCTCGACACAGACAACATATTGCCCCAAGATAAGCGCGAGAGTGACAGTGATAGTGTGGTCAGGCTGCGGGAAAAGCCGGTGAATCCGAGTGCTGGCCAGAACAACAACCAGGAGGACTACCCCACCTACTATCCCGCACCACTGCTCTCCACCAGTCGCTGGTCGGAGCAGCTGACGCAGCATGCAACGGTAGCCAAGATACGCACTGCCATCTCCTGCCACTCACAGGATCTCAAGGAAATGGAATTCCTGCTACCCCACTCGCGTTCCGAGGCGGCGCCTTCACAATCGCAGTCGCAGCTCTGCATCTCGCGGCATTCGCAACCCAAGAACGCCAAGCTGCGGGACGATCACGAGGAGACAGACTCCTCGGAATTGGACTCCCCGCCTCTGGTCGCAGGAGATGAGAATGCCTGCGGGAATGTGCAGCAGCAACAGCAGCAGCTCGCCGTGCACAGGCAGCCGGTGCAGATGCGCAGCAAGATACCGGGCAACACGCCTCATCCGCGGGCCAGTAAAATGACCAAGAAACAGCTGAAGCTGGCCCAAGCCCAGCTGGACAAGCTGACGCAGAGCAATCTGCACTTGCATGGTATGGCCCACAAAACAGTCCCACTACCAGATACTTGGCACGCATCGCCACCGACTTATTAATCTTTAGGAGTTACCTATAAAGCCTGAAAGAGTGTTTTCATATATAATTAATACTTTTTCCTTGCTCATCCATTCACAGCTCTGTTCTCGGCAGTGGAGCATGGACACCTGGAGAAGGCCCGCACCATTCTAGAATCCACCGATGTGGATGTGAATAGGTGAGCTTAGTCCTTGATGTTAAGGAAAAGGCATAGGAAATATATTTATAATTATTATTATTCTACTTCCAGCATCAACAGCGACGGACTATCCGCCCTTGATTTGGCCGTTCTAAGCAATAATCGCTCCATGACCAGGATGCTGCTCCAGCACGGCGCCATGGAGGGCTCCCAGTGTAAGTTTCCCTTGGTCTTTAGACTGTTCATTTCACCGATCAATCTAAATCTCCATTGCAGTTTCCGTGGACACCATTGGCACCAAGCTAAACGGCCTGCTCAAGGACGCCGAGTCGCGCATCCACGATCTGAGCGGACCGGAGGGTCTGTGCCCGCCCATGTTTGCCTCACGTCCCTCCATCTCGAGCATCATAATTGGTGAGTGGCCGCAGCCAGTCGTTGAGTGGGATTGAGTGGGCTCTTAATCAGCGATTGTTCTCGTTCTTTGGCAGGCAACTCAAGCGCCTCGGTGACCGGCTGCACGGGCAGTGAGGTGGAGAAGCAGATTGGCATATGGGAGCGCCGTGTCAAGGGGCTGCGCCGCCTACAGCTTGGCTGGGATCAGGCCCGTCCGCCAGATGCACCCGCCTCTGTGGTCGTTGACGTCACCGGCGACAACTCCATCAGCGTCCAAATCCTGGAGCCCTTCGAGGGGGCCATCGGCACGAAATTCAAAGGTAAACCGCAGGTGTTGCAATGTCAAGAGACTGTGACAGTGAGCAAAGCTTTGGGATGTGGGGCCTGTGATTGTGGTTATGCTGCCGTGCTGCGGTGAACCTAATTCTTGATTCAATTCGCGCTGTCTGTTTCAATATACCCTTTGCCAAAGTGGAGTGGGTTCGTTTATTGGCTAAACAATGCTTGAATAATTATTTAATGTGTATTTTATACAAGTTATCCCTAAAAGAGCTTTAGATTTTTATCTCTTAAGCTTATGATAATCAAGTAAATTGTTTTATTTCATCCACAGTTCAATGGTCCACCCGCGCTGACTTCAATAACGTGGTGGGTGAAAGTGAATTGCTGGAGTGGATCAGCTTCCATGGCACAATGGGCGCCCAGTGTCACATATCGGGTCTGACCCAAGGGCGTCGCTACTTCCTGCGTGCCGCCTGCGGCAATGTCAAGGGATGGGGAGCCTATAGAACCTCTGTGCCCGCCAGTGTGGTGCCCTCAAGTAAGTTTGCATTTCAAATTACAAGGAACTCCATTTGTATTAATATTTCCAAAACAGCCTGGCGGGATTTGGATAATCGGGAGGATCGTTTTGTGGGTCGTCACCGCATTCTGGACAATCTATTTACCGCAGTACGTCTGGCGCGTCCCGCTGATGTCTCTGAACTAACGCTGGATCCCGCAAGCGGCCAGCGACGCAATCCCAAAAAGAAGACCACGATCAAGCAGTTGTTCTCGGTCACCTCCAAGTTCCAGAAGACCCTGAGGCGGTGAGTCTGAAGGCTAATTCACACCAAATCGTTCTGAAATAATCTCTGTTTCCCGCAAACAGTGGCATTTACTTCTCTTGCATTGTCCACTGCGATGACAAGGTCCTGGTGACCAGCGAGGACTTCCCGCCCGTCATTGAGGTGGATGAATCCTATCCCAGTGCCCTGCACATGGACTACTATTGGCTAATGAAGGTGGCCTGCACCTGGGACGATGTGAAGTCACTGCGCTCGGATATGGAGCGCAATCTCACCTCTGCCGTTCACTTCCGCACCAAGCTCCTGTCGGCCGTCTGCCAGATGCAATCGGCCCTGGGCTTCACCGACCTGGGTCAGCTGTACTACAAGCCACTGAGGGATGCCCAGGGCACAGTGGTGCTGACCTGCGTGCAGTCCGTCAAGAGCCAGAAGGCCGTCTCCATCCTAAACTCCCGCTGGTTGCCGGTCAGCAAGCTGCAGAAGAAGCTCGGCGCCCTGCACGAGGACTATACCATCAACGAACTGCTCATCTCGTCGATTGGCGATCAGCTGCATTACCAGCAGGCCGCCTTGCAGCGTCTGGAGCCGGGCCTGTATTTGGGCTACCTGAAGATGCAGTGCTCCATGGACCAGATCCAGGTGGTGGTGCCCGTGAAAACACCCAATGTCCTGCCCCACTGCAAGGTGCGCGAGAATAGTCACATTACGGCAGAGGAGTGGCAGGTGCTTCATCGTTGCACCAGCGATCCCTTACGCCTTCCGCTGGACTTCAGCTCCCCGGGAGCAGATACGGCTTCCGGGGGAGCAGCGACCTCCGAGGTACAGCGCCTCTTCCTATACGATCTCACCAATGCGATGCACAAGCTGTTTGCCAGCATGAACATTAAGGCAGCGGATGCCACCACCCACCGCCTGTATGACGTGGAGGTGATCGAGCACAGTCCGGACATCAGCTTCCTGGTGGTTTGTCCGTCCGCCGAGGCCTCTTGCGCCGTGCCCGGCCAATCGGAGCTGCTGCTCCAGCGGGACGACCTGGCCAGCCTGAGTATACAAGCCTTCGAGATGATCCACCTGCGCACCTACCAGCCGGCCATCATTCAGAAGTACGCCCGACTCTCCTGCATCCTGGAGTTGGACACGGCGCTGGCCACCCACGCCCTGCGCGAAGCCTTCTCCAGCAGCGAACTGCAGGCGGCCAAGGAGCGGTTAGCCACGCTGCAGGAGCTCAGCTCCAGCCTGACGATCGTGTGGAAGAGCGTGCGCTGGCTGATGGACGTGGTGGCCTATGCGCGCAATAAAAGCGCCCAGCCCTCGCTGGCCATGCGTGAGATCCTGGACTTTGCTCAGCAGCGGCAGGACGAATCCGTGTCGGCGTCGGCGGCGGGTTCCGCCAGCAAGCAGTTGCTACAGCTGCCCATCCGCGAGAGCAAGTTCACCAAAGCGGGTACGGGTCGAGGTAGTTGGCCAGGACCCGGAACCAATGAGGATCCAGCACAGGCCAAGCCAGAGCACTCGAAGTCGGAACAGAACCTGGGATTGAGTGCAATAACTCCAGTGGAACCGGCGGCCAATCAAGTTCCCGCTCACCAGGAGTCGCAGCAGCCACAGCAGCCCCAACTCCAGCAGCAGCAGCAGCAACTTCTGCAGGTCTCCAGCACCAGCGAATATGGCGGCTCCATTTGCTCGGAGGTATCCCTCAGGAAGAACAGCGGTGACTCCATGAGCTCCACCTACACGGCCCGCAGCTTTTACTCCGCCGTGGACTCCGTCTCAGATGGAAACAGCACGAGCAGTGTGTTTGCCATTCCTCCATCGCGTTCCGATGACACCCTGGCGGATGCACTACGCAACTCCCAGGCCTTGGCGGCCCAAAGAAAGCGCACCAGTTCCAACCTGGGATCTCACGCTGCTCCGCTCATTACAGTGCACAGCTCCAGCTCGGCTCCATATCTGGCTGGATCTAGTGTTTCGCTGAGGAGTGGAAATGGCGCCTTTGCCACGGACTTGGAGCACAAGCCGCTGAAGCCTGCTGCCAAGGCAGCCTCCAGCGTAAACTTACGTGAAGGTGGACCCTATCTGAAGAGCACTCTGGCTGAGCTAAGAGCTGTGGGTGGCGAGGAGCCGGTGGCCAGTACCTCCAAGGCTTCATCCATGAAGAGTTTGTCGCGGCAGAGCAGCGAGGAGGACTCTGCGAGCTGTTCCAGCCTCAATACTGAGCAGACGCCGGGAATCATCCAGGTATACACCGCCTACAACACAGGACTGGCCAGTGGAACCAGCCTGAAGCTGCATGTCACCCCCAAGACCACGGCACGCGAAGTAATCAATCTGGTGGTGAAGCAACTCAACATGGCCGTGGTGCTGAAGGGAAACAACGGACCCATCTACGGACCCGAGGTGCTGGAGAACTTTTGCCTGGTGGCGGTGATTGGGGCACGGGAGCGCTGCCTAAGGGATGACTTCAAGCCGCTGCAGCTGCAGAATCCCTGGAAGAAGGGGCGACTCTATGTGCGCAAGAAGCACGAGCTGCTGGCGGCCATCGAGCACTCCAACCGGAAGTCGCATTTGATCTAAACGCTGAAACCTGAGCGCAGAATAGAAGGATAAACGAGGGACAAAGAGAGATCTCTAGAGATTGGATAGGAAAGAAGCTGAAATAATTATTCACACACTCTTAGTTTTGTTGTTAAACCTTTGGAGACTTATCTGGCATTCCAGACTGCAGAATCCGCTTGACAGTCCGTTCCAGGTCTTGTATTGTACATTTTATTGTGTTTCGGTTCGGTTTTTGGGTTTCCCCAACTCCCAACTCCTCCCACCCTTCTCTCCAGGGCCATGATCGTTGACCAACAACTCCCAAATTAGACTGAATTACTTATGTATGCCGCGAATGGCAAACTGATGAAATTGTATTTGAAATGGTATTATATTTTGA
>JAEIIU010056856.1:6538-17265 GCA_018874675.1 Drosophila baimaii | reverse complement strand
CAGTATCTGGTCAATGCGGCAGTGTTGTCGCGACCAAAATAAAAATCATCGTTTCTGATGGTTTTAAAATTCAAAAAAAAAAAAAAAACAAAAATAAAAAACCTAAACAAGTACAAGTATATGGCAATCCACTTCATGGTAGTATTATTACTTGCAGGTGGAAAAATAATGATATAGGGATAAGCGGAGGGGCTGCATCTTTGTGGCAACATTCCACTCTTTCCATGTATCATTCCGCATCCACAATATGGAGCAGAACTCGGTGGAGAACCAGAACATGTTCCTAGACATCCCTTTATGCTTTATATATCGATATTGTATTGATATTTGTTGTTGTGTTATATGTAAGTAAGCGCAATTTATCGATATTTTTGTTGGGTATATCGAACTTTGCCAAAATAATGGGATTATATAGATATGTATGTATATATTATTATTTATATATAGATGTTATTTATTTAATATTTATATTATTTGATATGTCAATTATCAATATATCAAGCTATACGATATTTTTGTCGGTTATTGTATTGGACTTTTTCTCTCATATACATATTTATATGCATCCCCAAGCAAAAGCATTATACCCTGCACGTTTTTGAAACTATAGAAATGCGTTCAATTTCGTGTACACTCTGTGCAATCTTCAACGTTGCCGCAAATATTGATGTTCTTGCTTCTTCCTTGTTGAACGCGAACAATTAAATTGTTAAACTTGTTGACACGATGACATGATCTATTTGCATTGGTTATTTGTCTTTGGTCACTGGGAGCGAAAAATTGCAATTAAATTGGACAGCTGATGCAGAAGCTGGGAGCAAAGGACGCTGCCAGGATGAAAAGGACCCCTCTGACAGCAGAAAGTCACGCAGAATAGATGCAGCTAAGGTTCCCCGGCTAAGGCCATCGAATGTCCCTGCTCCTTCATCAAATTAATTTATCTCTGCGACCCGGCGAAGGGAAAGCGGAACTGAGTGGAATGAGCTTGGTTTTCAGCTGTTGGACATTTTCTCAGCACGTAAAACGAAGGTCTTCTAGCGTTTAGCTTTGTTTTATGGCTCGCTAATACATCTTAAGACCCTCAACTTGTCCTTTTCAAAAGTTCTTCATGACCACTTAGTTTGTAATACAAACTTACTATAAAAAAAGATTTAACCAACCTAAGCAATGTGCGCTCTGGAGCCAACTTTGTTTGCGGGTAAACATTCGAAATAAACTTTTTTAACTCGAAGTACAAGTCGGTGTACAAATTGTGTGACAACATTTATTGATTTTCAATAGCTTTATTTATATATATACATTATATACATACATATACATTTTATATACATTAAATATTATTTGCGCTTGACTTCTGCTCTAAAAAATTGAAAAGAATATATATATTGAGATATTTTCCAAAGTTATAACATTCGTTATGTTTAAAATAAATAAGTGTGGATAAACAGTCCAAGTTGTTTCGATGGCAAGTTCTTCCGCATCTTTGCTTGCAGAGATTAGTCTTGAATATTTCGCTCCTAGGTCGGCAATATCCTATATTTTTGGCTTACCTTTATCGTACTTAATTTTAAATAATAATATATTTATGTATATCTATATGGAAGGCAGAAGTGAGCGTTGTAGCAATGTTTCTAAACAAACTTTCTATTATAAGAAACTGTGCTAAGTTTAAACTTGAAAGTTCTTAGGCAATCTGTCAGTGGAAGAGTGTACATCTGCGTCCCTCAAAAAAGAGACAAAGATAAGATCTCTAAAAGATCTTAAAATACTAAATACAGGTATGTTATAATTCTCCAAAAGAAAAGGTCAATATTATTAGATAAAGGCAGAATTTCAATTCAATTATCTTAGGGTAATGCCAGAGAAATGGCGAATAAAACCATTAACAAACAACACTTTGTGTTTTTATATATTTTTAAGTGGAATGATAAAGAAAGAAATTTTATCTTAACCTAGGGATAAAATCGAATTTCTTTAATACCTTAGTATCATAGTATACACTTTTGAATTACATCCGAATCTGTAGTGCTCCTTTTAAAATTTTTTGGTTAAACCATTTTGGATTCCGATTATTGCAATTTAATATTCCTGTGATCCTTCGTCCTGGCACTTTTCCATCCTTCTCATCTCCCCAACCGACAAATCAGTGCCACATCAAGATTTCATCGTTCTCCTCTTTTCTTTGGCGTGCCTTAACCGAATGTCCCCATCAGAGCTAAAGACATTGACGGGCGACCAGTCGCCCAGTTCCTTAATTAACAAATTCCTGATAAAGTACAAGGATACGGAGGGGTAAAAAGTTTCCAGCTAATTAGAAAGACCCGCAACAAAGGGGGAACGGAGCAATTTGCGAGTTTATTAATTTTATGTCGATTTGCATGCAATCTCCGGCTCAAGGCGACCGCTTTGTGCGAGTTTTAGTTTCGTTATGATGCCGGATCCCAGGGTAATCTGGCAAGAAGACATTCATTCGATGCCTAATTAAAACTAATGGCCAAGCAAGTCAGTAACGACTGCCGGCAGCCAGCTGCCAGTGGCGGCTGCAGGTGCATCTCCCCCAGTTGAGTGGCTTTCCTTGTTCGATTCGTCCTGGATGAGCTGCAATTCAATCGGAAGGGAAAGCCACTCCCGCAAAAAGGTGGCAAAAGTTATGCAATACTCGTATAAAAAAGTAGCACGCGATTTTCCGATACGCCGCAGGGAGGAGGAGTCGCTTGCAAATCCGCCACGAAGGTCAGTCCAAAGTCACTGCGTTGCGTGCCACGCATTTGCCAGTGCCCCTGGCAGTGGCAGTTGCAGTTGCAGTATCACCCTTAAAACAAGTCAACTGTAAATTGGCTTAACTGCAGTTTATCATTAAATTTGATGTCAGTTTACTTCACGTCGCGTTGCACGAAAATCATGTATCTCGTATGTGGAAGGTTGAACGTGGCAGGATGATTCCAATGGTTGGAGTAAGTCCACATTTCCTCAAATGAACTCTGCGTATTTTTATCCTCAAAATGTTAAAGGTTTCACCATTGCTTTTATAATTTACAAGTACTATGTTAATTGTGTGTTCAAAGTGGCCAAAGTAAGCTAACTAAATCACCAAGTTTGAGCTTTTTCTCTAAACATTGTATATATTAGATATATAAATATAAATATGTGGGACACAATTCTTACCTACATTTCCATTATCCTATCGGAGACGTCGTCTTCCTGTAACATACACTCTTGGAATTTTAGGAATTTTGTTTACTAATTTGGCTGGCCTTATCTAATTGTGTAAATTTTTACCGTTTAAGTAAGTGTATTTTGCCTAGGCCAACCAGCATATGTTTCACTTTTTAAGCAATAGTCTCAATAGTCCTTTCAATTAATAAGTTAGTCGAAACTGGCTAAATTCTAATTTTACATATATCTTATATATGTTAGTAGTAGTCGAAAAATGTATAGGACAATATAATATATATTTTTAAATATATATAATGTAAACATATATGAATGTATGTATAAAACTTAGTGTAGATCGTAAGTGTCGATTTAGAAATTACGTTTTTTTATTAAACATTATAAGGGATTCAAAAATGTATATTTTAATATCTACTTACATATCATAGGAACGGATGGGTTTAATTGAAAATTGCAACATTATAGTTACTTATCCAATAAGTTAAAAATTGCCTGTTATTTAACACAAATATAACACGAAAAGAAGCCAATATGGGAAAGTCGAAGCTTGCATACCCTTGACTTTTGCAATTAAACACATCCTTTATTAAGTTTCCATCATTATTGGGGGTTTAAAACGCAGAAGCTTTGAGGATTTTTACAGATTGTCATACAAATTTACCTATCTACACCTATTTGATATAGACGTCCGATTTTGATAAAAATAAAAAACTGAATTTAAAGTCTTACTTAACTTCCTACATCTTGAATTATATACTAAGTTGTTGAAATTTAAAGAAGGTATGTTCATTTAAATATTTTGTATGGCAGCTACTTACATATGTACATCGAAGCTATGACTTTTAGGTAATAGTTTTTAGATTAATGATGATCAAGAATATAGATACTTTTTAGGGTTCTAAATGCGTCGCAAACTTCAGGATATAATCACTGTGGACGGCAGTCCACGTAGTGACGAAGCGCACCAGGAGAGTGCGCGAATTTGACTACTAATATATACAGGAAGAATACACCAATCGAAAGATATCTCAAAAACTAAACGGATTGCATACCAAGACTTAAACAATTTCATTTGATTTGAGATCGGGAGAAAGGGCAGTGAAAGTGTAAAAGTGAAAATTTAAAAAAGTGGAGCTGTTGGGGATATATTCTCCCTCGTGCCAAAAAAGTACCTTTTCGAAAGTGTATTTTATCATGTGTGTAATCATTTTTCGTCACAAATGTCGATATCAGAACTTTTGTATGTTGAAGGTGCGATCGTCACTAGTATTTTACCTCGTTAAGAGGTGTTTTTGTTTGATTATAATATACTGCAACGGTATAAAACGGGGGCAATAGCGCTTGTTTAATTACAAACAAATTACGAAACTCGATAATCTAACTGAATATACATATCTAAATTTGTATATGATATATCTTAAAAACCAGTTTAATTACGATATCAGCCTAAGCTTTGAATAATTAGCTATCCCTTGCTCGCCCGCACTCCAAGCCTCGACGGCAACCGCTCATTAGGCGCCTCCGCGCCCACCTCGGCACCCATCCTCCCCAGCTTCCTCAACGAGCTCTGAGTAAATTGACAATCGCATTAAATGCGCTAAGTGCTCCAGTGAGAATGGGAATGAGTGTGTGCTTGAGGACAAGTGTGCTTGGGCGCTGCCACAACAACAAGTCGCGACATGGCCCTTACAAGGACCCCGAGCTCTGGACCCAACAGCCGTTGTGCGAGCAAGCACAACTTTTTGTGGTGTAACTGCTGTGTGATGCAGTTTCCACCGAGTTGCTGCCATTATGACATTTTCCTTCAAGGATAATTGTTCACGGGGCGTCCTTGGCTTGTCACACGGATGTAGCTTTCTTTGGGAGGTTAAGTGGTTGTGTAAACACAAAGCCAGATCGAGACGGTCATATATGTATATAAAATGATGCTGTCAAAATAGTGGGGTTACAATCAAATACCTTATAAACTTAAATATGAAATATGATAAGTAAAGCTTATGTATTTAAATTGCCATATGCTGGCAACTTGCGCCCTTTTGCTCGCACAAAGTTGAGAGCTAACTCTAGAGCAGTGCCGAGAGCATCTTATTTTATTATAAGGTTTTTGGTACAACTTATGCTATCCGGAAATTCATTAAGAACATATATATAAATAAACATATTCAGTATAATATTTGTATCATATACTATCTATTTTAAAATCCATATTGTCAGCTTTTATAACCGGTAGCCATAGGGTGCATAGGGTATTATTTAAGAGCCTGAAGAACTATTCTTGATCATCGTCAGTAGCCGAGTCGATTTGGCCATATCCGTCTGTACGTCTGTCTCTCTGTCCATGTGAAAACCAAATCTCAGAGACTCTAAGAGGTAAGGCTACCAAATTTTATCACAACATTCCATTTTGTGCTTGGCTGTATTCCTGTATTCGGGTTAAAGTTAATATTCCCTTTTAATTTCGGAGTTATTTTTTAAGCTTATATCTTTAAAGTTAATAGGAGTTGTCGTTTTGGAGAGTCTTTAGACTGAGCATCCCTGTGAAAAAGGATTTTTCGTTGAACTTGATAAACAAGGCTTTGGGTACACTATATCTCACTATCTTTCTTACTTCTTAAATTGAATATTGTCTAAGCAGATACCTTCAATTTTGTAACAACGATCAATTTGGTCATTGCAAAGGACAAACTACTTACAAGAAAGCCACAAAAGAACATCGAAATCCTTTCATTCTTTGGAATAACACTTGCTTTTTTAATTGCAGTAAACAATATTTACAATTTATCTATTTTATAGAATCAAAGTCCCTGCTCCCCATGATTACGCAGAAACCTTTTCCAGTCGCAGGGCGATTTCATTCTTGGAGGCAATCACCGGGCTGCCGGCGGCCAACTCAATCTTCTTGGTGGTCTGGTCGCAGGTGTGCACTCGGTGCTTGCGCAACAGGTGCACGAGGCCCAGCTTTGCCTGCAGGAGGCCCAACCGCATGCCGATGCAGTTGCGCGGACCCACGCCGAAGGGCATGTAGGCATCCATGTTGATGTTGTCGCGATTTTCGGGAGCAAAGCGCTCCGGGTCAAACTTCTCCGGCTCCGGCCAGTACTGCGGGTCGCGATGGATGGCCAGGGCGGACACGTAGACGGGCATGCCGTGCGGCAGCTCCAGGTTGCTGTGCGGACTGAGGGTAAACTTTTCGCCCTCCGCGGGCTGGGCGCACTCCCGCTCCGCGTAGCCCACAATCGGGTACTTGCGCAGCGTCTCGTTCACCACCTGCGACAGGTAGGGCATCTCCTGGATGCGCTCGTAGCTAATCTGGTCCTCCTCGCCGAAGTATTCTGCGATCTCCTGGCGGAGGCGGTCCTGGAGCTCCTCCTTGTGAGCTATCTCGTACAGCGTCAGAGTCATCGTAGAAGAGCTAGTCTCATAGCCCGCTGTTTGGAAGATGGCCGCCTGGGCCACCAGGTAGTCCAAGTCATTCGCCTGGTGTTGCTTCTCCGGATGGGCGGCCGCCTCCTTTCTCCACGCCAGCAGGATATCGATGAGATCGTTCCGCTTGAGGCCCGTGCGCTCTCTTTCGGCCAGCACATTATTGATGCTGCTCCGGATGAACTTGGTGGTTTCCTTGGAGAAGAGCTTCACACGTGCCAGCGACGCGAAGGCCGGGAGCATGAAGATTATGGCAAAGTCAATGGCGCGGCTCAGGGACACAGCGAAGACTGCCTTATTGTGGTGGTAGAACTCACTCTTGGGGATCTGCAGGGCGTTGGCCTCCAACCCGAAGGCAATAGTGGCGATCAGATCGGTGGTGAAGCGGGCGCATAGATCTTTTACATGGACAATCGATCCGCTGCCCAGGCGCTCGGCGCTGTCCTCCAGGTTCTTGCCAATCTGCGGGAATTATGGATTGATTTCAGTCGGTTTGTTTATTAAATGATTTTTTTGGCATATTTTTCAAAATAAAATATTCTTTCTCGAAGACAGGGAAAAGGGAACAAAAACCAATGGGTTTTCTTCATGTTCTTTCTGATATCTTTTTAAACATGGCTATAGTTAAATATATATTAATATTTTTGCTAAAAACAAATGTACTTATGTATATTTTAATCAATATTCTTCTTACCTTCACCATAAGCGGATACATCTGCTTGATCTTGCCAGTGGTAAAGACTGGCGAGATCTTGTTCCGCAACTCCTTCCACGCTGGACTCCGGGCAAAGAAGAGGTTGTTAAAGCCGAGAGCATCATTGTGGGGATCCGTTTGGAGCACTCGATTATTAAAGTACTGGAATTTCTTGATCATCACCGTCTTGATCAAGTCCAGATCGCGAACTATCAGCGCCGGACGATATGCAAGGAAGACGCCCACATACGGCTCCTTCTCGAAGCCCGGGGCCTCGTGAAACTTTTGGATCTGCTCAAAAAATGGCAGCCGCCCGGTCAAAAACTCTCGGGTGCATCCCAAAAGGGGCAGTGGACGAATAAACTTAACCCCACGGCGCTGCCAGTAACCGAAAGTGCGTCTCTGCCAGACGTAGAACACGATCGCCAAGGTGGCGAGCAAGAAAAGAAGCTCGATCGACATGTTGGAAGCTTCGACTGCCGGGGGCCACTGTTAGCTTCCCGGCCCGTCAGGTGCTTTTAAATGATCGCTCGAAGCTTTCCCCATATCGATATACTATAGGGGTAATGCCAAAGCCCAGATGCTCTAAGACTCTTATCAGGGAGGCAAACGCTGCAAACTGGCAGCACTTAAAAAAAGGTTAGGTAGCTTAATTGTATTCCATAGTGTGAAGTCCAGTGGAATTGTAGAATAGTCCAGGGAACAGTATAAAAATCAATTGAAAATATCACTTACTTGGCTAAGTCATTTACTTGGGATATTTTCTTTGAGTGTACCCATGATAAGAGTGTTTGAAATGCCTTCTAATGTTTGACTAGGCGAATATAGCCGAACACTGTTTTGCTTAGGATTCGTGACTATGCAAAAAAGCTGAATGAATTGCAAATCGAGTCGATGCGAACTCAGATTCGGTTTGATCAAGTCAGCGTGTGCTGGTAGTCTGGCCAAGCTTTGAGGGAACACCCTGACCAGTACTGACAAAAGTGAGCTGAATATCTGCTAGCGTGTGTTATCAGCGATATACTTAATTTATTTTGATTACGGGTTTGCCTAGTATTCCGTGCTTGACCAGTTCAGCTTTCGTTGGACGCCGGCAACACTCAATGATTGTTGGTAAACAATGTTCGAGTGATTAGAACCTTATGAGTCTATGAATGGCAGGCCGTTTCATGTTACTGGTTTCGAAAACAGGTTGTCTTAAAGACTCTTTATTTACTTCTTGCGTTTTAGTTGTATCGACACAAGTGTCTTTTTCATAGGTTTACATTTACATTTCGTATCTATAAATAAGCAGACGATTCTAAAGCAGATCGTTTTGGGGTCTGTGACAGCTTACATAGGGCTTTGCGAACGCCGTAGCCAATGGTCCTGTGGCGCAATGGATAACGCGTCTGACTACGGATCAGAAGATTCCAGGTTCGACTCCTGGCAGGATCGAATGTTTTTTATTATTTTTTTCACAATGAATCGTATATACATATATAATGCATGACTTATACATACAAACAAAAGTATATGCGCATACATAAATTATGTATATACAGTATATGTTTAGAATTCTGTGAAATGATATAACAAGTATAATAATACATATTCTAAAAATATCACAGTGCCTCACGGAAAGTAACTGTCATAAATATAAACTAATGATAATAAAAATTAGATTTTATAAAATTTAGTGTCTTTCCCCTTTGAGTTTTTTTGATCTATTTCTTAATTTTTTTATTTTTAATATTCTTATATAAACTTTTGTCAGAAAATTCGAATAAAGAAAGACAAATTTGTTGGTAAAATTATGTGAAAAGGACGAACACACTCCTGCAAAATACCCGGCACGCGTCACATAAAAGTAATAATTTTAGTAGTCCGACCATAATAACAATAAAATATCAGAACAGCTTTAGCGATAAAGTAATTCGAATAAAAATTCTCCTATTAAAAGAATAGGAGTGCCCTTAAATATCTGGCTCTTTCGTTGAATTATTTTAGGTGAGACAGTTTTGTAATTTTTTTTCCATAAATTATTGTTTATTGGCTTCATGAAGTAGATTTACTTTTAGAACTCTGGTAATTAAAAGTTTTAAATGATATTTATACAAATGTATTGAAATATTAAGTGAGTTGAAAAATATATGGGTCTTGGTGAGCACACCTCTTAGGGAAGTTAAGCGATCAAAAATGATTTTCACTACAATTACATGAAAGGATCTTCGTATCATCGTTTGTGAAATCTTAACCAAAACTTAAAGTCGGAACAATCGGACGATTACGAATTATAGCCGAAAATTATCCATTCGCACTGCCAGATACAAGGACAACTTTATTTTTCTTAGTAGACATGCAAAATAAAAAATACAAAAAATACAAAATTACACCCGACCCCATATAAAAATGTTGTCAAACAAGAAGCACCCCCACTCGAAAAAAGGGCCATAGTAATATACATAAATGTTAAGAAATTAATAAAAATAATTTACATAGGCAATTAAAAACTTATAGGTCAAGGATATCATGGATGTGCTCATTTATATCCTGATTGAATGGCTAACCCAATCTACACTTTTCAGATCTGCCCTTGATTTTTGTGTAGAAGTAACAAGTGACTTAAAGCCAATCCATGAAAAAGGTATAAAAAACACAATTTTTGTAGAGTTCATTCCAGACTTATCAAAGGGGGGTTTTTTAATTAAGTGCGAAGATTTTACAATTTACAGTATCTTGTTGACATTTTTCACTAAAAATGTTGTACGTGTAAACTAGCTAGTAAACAAGCAGAAAATATAATATTGACTCAATTCCGACGAAATTTGGAATTAGGAAAAGCCGAGAACCTAATGAAGCACCAGAAAATATAATATCAAAAATACAAAATTTTATATGTTCCAGCGTATGCAAAAAGGGGGTTTAATGGCTTGCCTTGTGTATAAGTTGTGTAACAATTACTTTGCTTCAATAACAAAAAAAAAATCGATCCTGCCAGGAGTCGAACCTGGAATCTTCTGATCCGTAGTCAGACGCGTTATCCATTGCGCCACAGGACCGGTGGCGAACGACGCGCTTAATAACAATAAAGTTTTATACGCTTTTGTAAGGAGAGCTTTTGCTTAACTTGAACCCAAGGAACGAATATGTACTTTAATTACGTTACATGATAAGGGATTGCTCATTTTGCTTACTGCTTTGTATATTTTATTTAACAAATTTAGCCTAGCATGCAATTTCAAACATAATAACTAATAATAAGGCTTAAATAGGTATGTTATTTCTTCTAGGGTAACTGTTTACTACTTCACAGAAAGCTCGACCTGAAAATACAGTAAAGAATTGTCGGAAACGTTACTCTGTGTTTGGTCGAGCGGACATCATCTGCCCGGCTAGCTCAGTCGGTAGAGCATGAGACTCTTAATCTCAGGGTCGTGGGTTCGAGCCCCACGTT
>JAEIIU010056852.1:0-18425 GCA_018874675.1 Drosophila baimaii | reverse complement strand
ACTTAGACTCTGGCATTAGCTAAATCTCAGATTTCACCATGGATGTGATAAACAACAACAACAACAACGAGCCGGTTAAAGAAAAAGAGCCGACAAAATGTGCGGAAAAACGAGTAAATACTACCTCAGAGGACAAGGAAACCAAGAGACTGAAGAAGGACAACGACGACGATGCGGAGACTGCGCCTCGCCCGCCTCCACAGAGCCCAAAGAAAAGGCTGCAGCTTAAGGGAAAACCCAAGCACAACAAGGATCTCAACTTTATGTACGGCAACTATAAGCACTACTACGGCAAGCGAATTCTGGACAAGGACTTTCACGACATTCGCCTGGACATGCTGGCTTCCCAGGCGGAGATGTTCCGCCACAAGCAGCTCCTGGACATCGGCTGCAACTCCGGCCATCTGTCCATCCAGATAGCCCGGAAATTCGAGGTGAAAAGCCTGGTGGGCCTGGATATAGATCGCGGTCTGGTCAAGGACGCCCAGAACACCATGAACCAGCTGAAGCGACAGGCCACAACTGGGCCTGGCCAGGGATTCCCCTACAACATACGCTTCGTGCAGGGCAACTATGTGCTAGAGGACGACGTGCTACTGGAGATCGAGCGACCGCAGTTCGATGTGATACTCTGCCTGTCGGTGACCAAGTGGATCCACCTCAACTTCTGTGATGCCGGTCTGAAGCAGGCCTTCCGCCGCATGTACATGCAGCTGCGCCCCGGCGGCAAGTTGATCCTGGAGCCGCAGTCCTTTGACGGCTACAAGCGGCGCAAGAAACTATCGGTGAGTATGCATGCAAGTGGCATTTTATCAGTAATGCCTTTCCAGCTTAATATATAACCTTTTTCTTTCAATGCATATACTATATCCATATTTCCAGGATCAAATTAGGATGAACTACAACTCGATCAAATTCCGCCCTGAACAATTCACGGAATATCTTCTGAGCGCAGAAGTAGGCTTCATCCACATGGAGCTCATGGGAACTCCCGAGCACTGCAAGGCCGGATTCAAGCGTCCCATTCAGATCTTCTCAAAGGCGTGAGAGGAGGAAGAGAAACGCAGATTGGCTGTGATTTCGCGGTCGAATAACCTTAGTAACCATGGAAATCGAAGTAAAGGATGCTTCGGCTAGAGTTTTTGTTAAGTCGGACGCTTATTTTTATTGGGCGAGTTTGGAACCTTCTCCAAGATGTCTGGAAGCTGCTGGAGCAACTCCTCGGCCGTGAGTGTGAAGTCGCTGTCTGCCCAAAGGACCTTCAGTTCGTTTAAAACGAATCCCAGTCTTATTCCCTTAAGGCCATGGCCACTCAGAACATTGCCCTTAATGGGAAAATCCGGCTTTACCCAGGCCTTGAGCTGCTTATAGAGGTCCAGTTTGTTCGAGTACTTTAGCAGCTGCTCCACGAATTCTCGATTGACATACTGTTGCAGGCACAGCTTCTGGTAGTCACGTAGGGTCGTATATTCGGTGTCCACCTGGGGGATTGGTTTAAGAACGATTCGAATTTGTAATCTCAATCAATCAAATGTATGTGCCTTTACCTTTTCCCGCTCCTGGAAGATGAAACGAGCCAGGTCTCGCTCATGGGCAGACAGCTTTAAGCGCTTGTGCAGCACCATGACATCCTCCACAGAGTGCAGCAGCCCAGACATGTACAGAATGGGATAGTGCGGCTCGTCAAACTGCGCCAGGACGCCGCACAGACGCTCAAACTCCTCCAGATTGGGATTTCCAGGCAGACCGATGTGTTCGAACAGCTGGCAACGATGCATCTCCAGCAGTAACTCGGTTCCAAAATTGCCCACCACTATCCGTTTAAGCTCCATCCAAATGCGCTCGCCGCTAATTCTGGTCAGGCCTTCGGCATTCTCCTTTATTGCTGACAACGTGGCCTCATCGTGGCTCCTCGCATCCTTGGCTATGCGTCCGTAAAAGCGGAAGTAACGCAAGATACGCAAGTAATCCTCCTTTATGCGAATGTCTGCCTCGCCAACGAATATCACACGGCGCTCCTGCAGGTCATCGTAGCCAAAAAAGTAGTCGTACACGGTGCCATCGAAGCCCAGGAACATGGAGTTTATGGTCAGATCACGACGGTTCGCGTCCAGCTGCCAGTCGGTGGTGTACACCACATCCGCATGCCGGCCATCAGTGCGGATATCAATGCGCAGCGTCGTCACCTCAAAGTTCTCCTGGTCATTGATCCGGGGCGTAATGGTTCCGTGCTTTTCGCCGTTCGCGTTGATCATCCGCACTTCCTCCTTTTCGAACATTGCCTTCATCTGGTCCGGGGTTGCGGTGGTGGCAAAGTCAATGTCCTTGGGCGGAATTCTCATCAGTATGTCACGAACTGCGCCGCCTGCGATCCGCAGCTCGTAGTTGTACTTCTTGAACAGATCTACCAGCGCCTCTAGCTCCGGCGTGAATATGCTTCTGAACTCGGGTGTGTCTACCTTTTGGAACGCCGGATTCTGGCGCATTTTGGGAGTTTTTCCCAGCTGGGCGATCGCCTCCGGCGAGACAGCCCGCGTTTGAATTGGACTCGACGCCATGCGGCTGCACTGACGGACTCTTAGCGAAAAGGTGGCAAATGCTTGTGTGGTAAGATTGAGGAGACGACGTTGCCCATACATCGAAGGTATCAGACAGACGTCAGACAAATCGTTCTCTTTTATGTAGCCTGCTTTTTTAGTTTCAAGGAATAACAAAAAACCCAGATGTTTAGAGTATTAGTGTGACCACGAAACCTATAGCCACCGCATATATCCTATATTAGGGAGAGTATATTGGTTTCTTAGACCCGGGAAAAAAGATTCAAGCATACATTCTATTAATCTTAAAAACCTTCTGTTCCTTAATATTCACCTTGTGGTAAAGATGGAACTCAAAAGTATACTATGTGACTTCCCACATATACATATACATACATATATAATGATCACATATTTCGCAAAAGATTAATTCCCTAATGTCTCCTTAAAAAAATCAAAAACTGATCAAAATATCTTTTCGAACGAATATCTTATTATGACGTTGTGAAAATGTTAACAATGAGGAAATCAGTAAAGAAAAATAATTAACATGTAATGGTTCTTAATGTTGTCGAAAATCGCAGATTATACAGCTTTTTTTCGAAACATTTAATAATAAAAGTTCAGAATAAACCCCTAAGCTTTTCTCCTATAAGTCCCTCTAGGAGATAAATAAAAAGCTAAGACTAGAGGAAGACAACGAAACTTTAAAAAAAAATTAAAAATAGAAAAATATTATATTTTAATGCAAATTGGATTGGCGACATTATACTTTCCAACTCCAACGAAAGCCCGCAATAATACAAAGGAATCCGGAATAGGCACTAGTGAATTTCCTTGGCCTGTTGCATCAACATCATTGGTTATGCTAGAAACAGCTGTCCGAAGATACCTTGCTTACAATTGATCTGTGTGCTTGATGAAACAAATTAGTGTCTATAAATAATTTGACCGAACTATGACCTCAAGTTGGTTGAACGCTTAACTTTTATATTTTAATTTATATAACATATACAAATAACGACTTAAAATAAAATGCTTCTTGCATTTTTTGAGCCCCTCAGCTGATAATTAGAAGCTAAGCTTTCACTATTCCAATCGTGGTTAATTAAGGGTATCTCCCAGTCGAGTCCCTGTTCTTCTGACTATTTGGTACCACGACTTGGTCACACTAATAGGAACCTGTTACATTATTTACCTCTCCGCAGAAATTTGAACCAATGCCACCGCGATTGCCAATCACACAAGTCAGAAACTTCTTGCAGCTAAGGCACAGAACTAGAACCATGAGCTCCCAGCCAAGTGTGTATGTCACCCGTCCGGATGTGGATGCCAGCGGACTGGAGCTGCTGCGTAAGAGGTTTGTTTTTGTCGCTCTTGCTTGTACCGGCCAATTAGCATATGTGTCTAAATTTAATATCCATATCATTTGATAGCTGTCAGGTCAGCACCTGGAGTGAGACCCTGCCTGTGCCCCGGGCCGAGCTGATCCGCCAGATTGCCGGAAAAGACGCCCTCTACTGCGCCCTGACCGACAAGATCGACAAAGAAGTGCTGGATGCTGCCGGCTCCCAGCTAAAATGCGTGTCTACCATATCGGTGGGATACGAGCACATAGACGTTGAGGAGTGCAAGAAACGTGGCATACGCGTGGGATACACGCCGGACGTGCTGACGGATGCCACTGCAGAATTGACTCTAGCCCTCCTACTGGCCACCAACCGGCGACTGTTTGAGGCCAACAAGCAGGTGTTCAACGGCGGCTGGAAGTCGTGGGCCCCCATGTGGATGTGCGGTCAGGGTCTGAAGGGGTCGCGGGTCGGGCTTCTCGGCTTCGGACGCATCGGCCAAGAGATAGCGGCACGCATTCTACCCTTCAAGCCCGCGGAGATAACCTACACGACCCGCTCGCCTCGCCCGCAGGAGGCGGCGGCAGTCAATGCCCGGCACGTGGACTTTGAAGAGATGCTGCGCAACTCGGACTTTATCGTTGTCTGCTGCGCCCTGACACCACAGACCAAGGAGATCTTCAATGCCGCGGCCTTCCAGAAGATGAAGTCCAACTGCATCTTTATCAACACAGCGCGCGGCGGTGTCGTGGATCAGAATGCACTGTACGATGCTCTGAAGAGTAACACAATCCAGGCCGCTGGACTGGATGTGACCACCCCGGAGCCACTGCCCTTGGATGAGCCGCTCCTCAAGCTGGACAATGTGGTTATTCTGCCTCATATCGGTAGCGCCGATATCGAGACACGCAAGGAGATGTCCCGGATAACGGCTAGAAATATACTGGCCGCCCTGGCTGGCGAGAAGATGGAAGCTGAAGTAGCACTGTAGGTGTCCACCAGATTGGGAGATACCTGTATTCGAATTGTTGATGATTTATAAAAGCTTGGCATATGTATGCTTTTTAGGGCATTAAAACGTCTAATGATAATAAAATAATAAACTTAGTTATGTTTGTTTCCGATTTATTGCTGCGTCAGTAGGAGACACAGTGTAAATTTTAGGGTAACTAATATTAAAAGAGGTTAAGGTGTAAAATAAGTACATAGGAGTAAAGAATTTTATGAGGTATGAAGCCGCTTGCTGATTAATGACGTCCCCAATTAGCGGGACGCGGAGGTCTCTGACGATGTCAGCATTTCGAATGAACCATTCAGCTCCTGAAATTTTGCGTAACAGCTTGCTATGGAACGTCCGGATCCCCTTAAAACCTGGATCCCATATCTATAGGTTGGGGCAAGAATGCATACTTTGTTGGCAAGGTTTAAGGGATTGTTTGCCTTAAGGAGCCAAGACAACCTTTTGACATTGCATTCGAGTCAGTTTTTGACTATTTTCGTGTGGTTTGAGAAGGTCAGCCTTGTGTCCAGCGTGGTGCCTAGGTATTTGTGTTCTCTGCGCTGCTCGAGCTGTTTATTTGAAAACTTACTTAAATATTCGTTTTCAGCCTCGCAAAAGAAAGCCTGAGATGGCCGCTTTTGACGCGCCATGGTTGATGCCGTCCCTCTTAAAACGTAAACAAAGCCGGAACAGATGATCGTGATATTTACATCCCGCTGAATAATGTAGAGGTTCCAGTGGAGTGATATGTGATATGGGGCTATAATACGCAATCCCACTTGAACCCTTACCACTGGACGATGCCCTTCTTAAGCTAGACAACGTTATTATACTGTTACCAAAGACGCTAGAACTACTAAGATGTGTAACGACCAGACATTTGATTTTCTATTTGCAAGCAGTTTTTCTGTTTCTGCAAACTTTGCGTTCTCTTCGTTCTCACAAAGTTGAGAGAGTAAAAATGTAAAAATAGAAATGCGCTTGCATGTGTGCGTACAGACGTAGAATGCGTGGGAATACATGTGCACATATACAGTCGGCTGCCTACAAAAGAGCGACTGGCTCTAGAGCGCTCTCTCTCTGGCTTTCTGAGCGTCTTTGTTGCTACATATAGGCAAGGCGGACATTGAAACGCGCCAGTTTATATCATGAAAAAATGCCCTCAATATCATATATCTGTCTGTGGTGGCGGGGAAAAAATGGAATCAACATTAAACTTTAAAAGGATATCTTAATCTTATTCATTCAATTGGAACAACACAATTAAGCTGCGGCTGCGGCTAATCCTCGCCAGGCGGCAACGGTTGATTCAGATCGCTGGCGATGGGTGGCGGAACGGGCTGTGGCACTAAGGATGTCAACACGGAAACCGTGGAGATGACGCCAATTTCCGACGGGTCTAGAACTTCCTTTTTAATGTGCTCAGCGCTGATGTAGCCGCCACTTTCGTCCTGAAACAGAAGGGCAAAGGTTTTTAGATTTCGCAAGCATTATAATTGAATGTTGATATTTACCGTGACGAACACATCCACCGCCTTGCCGGATACGATATCCAGCACCTGCTGGGTAATTCCGCTGCCGTTCATCGGCTCATCCTGCATGCTGTCCGCGTACTCGGCCAATGCTGGTCTCAGGTCGGGGCACTGCTGCAGAGCGTCTACCAGCTGGGCGGGCGGAAGATGCAGGAGTATCGGCAGGGACTGCGGCTTCATCCGCTGCACGGTCTTGAGGAAGCCCTCCCAGATGACCTTCTGCCGCCAGACCTGCTTCATTATCAGCCGCTGCAGCAGGTTCATCACGAAGTTGGCTAGGCGCGGATACAGCGTCAGGCTCTGGATGGTGGTGCGCATCATCAGAGTGGGCAGTGGAACCACCTCCACCAGCTGCTGCAGCACAGCCATAAGCACTTCCTGGGTGTACTGCTCGCGTTCGGCCAGGCACAGGGATGTGGCCTTAACGACGGCCTTCAAGTCGCAGACATTTGGGTCAATGGTATGCAGGGCCACCAGGAGATCTGTGGGCGACAGGGCCATCGTCTGGTGAGCAAACTCGACTCCGATCCCGAGCAACCGGTTGAAGACTTCCTTCACCACCGCCGGATTCAGTTTGATCAGCTTAGGCAGCACGGCAATGAGCTCCGAGCGAGACAGTCCACTCAGCACGGGAATCATCACGCGCACATCCTTGACCTTGTGCTGGTAGAGGTCACGCACCCGCCGCACCAGGTCCTGGTGCGGAGCCGGCACACGCTCTGTCAGTATGTATATGATGCGGATGACCAAGGTCTCCATGCCCTTGGGACATTCCTCGATGAGCTGCTGCAGGGTTGGGTCCTCCACGCCCAGCTTCTTGATCGGACTGTCCAGGCTGCGGAGGATCGTGCGCTTCAGCTCGGCGGAGGTGGCCACAAACACCTGACAAACTTGCTCCACATAGACTGCGTCGTGAGAAATAAGTAGAAGATTAGCATATAGTAGGCTAGAGTTGATGGATACACTCACCTTCCGGCTTGTAGGGCAGCAGTGTGAGGGCGAGACCCAGGCACACCTTGGCCGTGTCCTCGCGCCAAGCGGCCTCCGCTGTGGGTCGCCCGAATTCCTGCGTGAAGACTACGGCCGGCGGAGCATCCTGCTCCACGAATTTCAGCCACTCCAGAGCGAACTCATCAATCCGCGCTGGCAGAATTTTGTGGACATGATACAGACTCACGAGGTGTGTCAGGGCACGGTCACGCAAGTCGGCCCGCTCGTGTACCGAGAAGTTGAGCAGCGCCCGCACAAAACGATTCTTCCGCGGAGGCCTAAGCACGGCTAGATCCTTGATGAGCTCCAGCCCATGCGGAGAGAACTCGTCCACCAGGCTCAGCTGCACCAGATGCCCTATTGAGTTCTCGGGCAGGATGGGGGCCTCTAGGTAGACGCGACGCAGCAGTATGATCTTATCCTTGTGCTCGCAGCGCTCCCCGATGCCGAAGATGAGCTGGTTGAGCAGCTCGTTGTAGGCGTGGTCCGGACGATTCTCGATTTTCACGTAGGTGTGCCTTGTGAAGCCCTGCAGCAGGGAGTACTCCTCGAACAGCCAGGAGAAGGCCAGGTCGATGCGCTGCTTCACGTCTTCCAGGATGAACTCCATAATGCCGTAGCGCACGTTATCCGGAAAGGTGGCCGCTATCACGGTGACCAGCTTGCGACGCCTATAGGACACGCCTCCCTTGACGCACTGGCGCTCCGAGTTGAGAATGCGACGCACGGCCTCCGTGAGGAACTTCTCCTTCAGATTTCGCGGCAGGGGCTTTGTGATCTCCTGCAACTTTAGCGTCTTGGCCCGCTCCTTCATCTTTTCAATCACGGTCTGCTCGCCCTTGGCCCGCTCCATGGTCTCGCGCAGCTTCTTGGTGGCCTCCTCCTTGCGCAGCAGCTCCTCCTCGCTCATCTTGCGGGCGGACTCGTCGTCGACCTCCATGGGAGCGGTGTCATCAGGCTGCGCCTGATGCACTTCCACTTGCTTGACCCTCATGGGCGGCTCTCGACTGAAGGTGGCGGCACCTGGGCCAAGACGCTTCTCAGTCAGCTGTTCCCCAAATATCCGTGCCGTGTTGGTCACCTGCTGCTGCAGGGACATTTGTCGGATCGGAGTGTACTCGTCCAGGAATATTTGAGGCACTTCGGCGGGCAGGTGTGGCAGGAACTCCACAACCAGGTCCACCACGGTCTCGGCAGTGCGCAGATGCTCGGTCAGGAACTTTTCGTTGACCCGAGTTGACTTTTGCTTCTGCCGCTCCAACTCCTCGGTGTCCAGCTCCATCTCCCGTTGCTCCCGCTCCCGCTGTTCGCTGGCCAAGCGCGCTCTTTTCGCGAGACTCTGAGCGGCGTTCTCCAGGATGCGCTTCTGGCGCCGCGCCGTCTCCTGCTTGTCCATCTTTGGCATCAGCTTCTGTATCTCGTTGGAAGACGCTCCGAGGTCGACCAGCATGCCCCGGATGGTGCCCGAAAACTCGAAGGCGCCTCGATTCTTGAGCAGCGTTTGCAACTGCATTTTGAGGCTCTTGCGGACGGAGCTCACCTGGGAGTCGGTGAGCGTGGGCGGCAGATTGGCATTCAGCTGCTTGAAGGCCTCCACAACGGCGCCCATGAACACGGGCCGCATTTTGGCCACCGTGCACAGGCTGCTGGTGCAAGCAATCAGGTTGACGGACGAGATGTGCGTGGTGCCGTGGAACTGCAGCATGATATCGAATATGTTGTTGCCCTCCTCCTGCAGCTTCTGGCGGCGGAAGAGCTTGCAGTGATCAGGCACATCGGCCAAGGAGAAGTCGCCATCGCGCTTGAGGCTGTCCTCGTCGGCAAAGCTCTGCAGGACAATGACGCCCTCGAGGAACTTAATGGCGTTGGTGCGAATGCCGTCGTTCTCGTTGTCGATCATGTCCAGAACCTGCGCCTTGATCAGGCTCAGTATATTCCAGGCTTGTTCTGCGCTGTCGCCGGGCTCCATGAGGTTGCACAGATACTGCAAGCCGTTCTTGTAGATGCTGCCGCAGGCCTGGATCACACGCTTGATCACCTGAGCCGAGGTGTCCCGCAACAGCATGGACACAATGTTGATCACATGCGGCAGTAGCTCCACCTTCACTCTGCTGGTGGTGGAAAGCGAGATAGTTAATAGTTGGGGTTCCCGTACCTTCTTTCTTTCTACCCTCTGATAGTTACCACACTTGCTCCACGAACGCGACCACCTGCTTCCGCACCTCCATGTTCTGGTCGTGGGCCAGCGAGAGCACTGGCTCCAGGAACTCCTCTGCCAGCTCTGCGCAGGAACCAAGGACGGTCTCCTGGACCTTGGCCAGCAGCTCGCATTTGGTGGTAGCCGACGCAGCAGCCAGTTCATTGCACCATTCTATCACCTGGAGGAGAAGTGGAAGGAATTCAATAAAAGCCAATTGTTTGACGCTTTGGCCGGATGCTGGCTCTCACCTTCGCCCTTGCAGTGGCGGTTTTCTCGTCGGTAAACAGATTGGCCGTCTCCGAGACGAACTGGCTGCGTCCAATTATGCTATCCATTATTGCATCCGCTATATAAAATAACTAAGAAATTTTCAAGAGCCGCCGGCACAGATGACAAGCGGTAATCGATAGCACGGATGAACTATCGATAAGAGCTCGTCAGTCCTGACAAGAAATCACTTTAACGACAAGTCTAGCTATTTTTTAAGAAAAACATTTATTTCAAGAAATTAGAATCCTACTGATAGTGTAACTATTAATAATAAGAAGTTGTTTACCAATGTACATAAAGGCTTCATTAGTTATTTTATTTGTTTCGGACGCTTTAGAAACATTTTATAGCCATTTTATAGAAAGCTGTTATCGATATGTGGCCGCACCGTTCCAACGAGGACGATATGTGGGAGTGTGTATCGATAGGCTCGATGCATCGATTTACTCACATTTCTTGGGTGTTTTAAAAAGCGTGAAAAAACGCTTAATAAACTAAATAAGCCGCGTCACAGACATAAAAGTGCAGACAACCGTTCGCAGTGCGCGCCGCAGTCGAGGATTAGTCCACCCACGCCGCCAAAGAGCCAAGAAAACGCCACTAAAAACCCAGCAGCCACAGCGCAGTGTTATTGAGCGAGAGGGGGCGCAGCGGATAGGGTGTGTTTGTGTGTGTGTGTGCGGGCGCCGTGTGTATGTGTGCGCCAGTGAGTGGGCAGAGGCAGAGGCAGCGGCAGCGGCAGAGGAGTAGCGCCAGCAGCAGCAGCGGATGTAGCTCGTTGCCCGGACCCAGCGGCGAATACCAGGAAACGGAGATCTAAGCGACAGGCACAAAGGAAGTGAACACTGGAAACCCAAGCCGCGGCCGTAGACGAGGCCACCTGGAACAGCATAGCACAGCAGCAGCAGCAGCCGCAGCCGCGTCGGTGACCGCACCCTAATGTCAAATAGCCAAGCGAGTGCCGGCACCAGCTGTAGCGCGGTAGCGGATGAGTCCATCCAGCAGCACACCCCGGCTGCCCCTGTGACAGCGCCAACGAATGCATCCTGCCCAGCCACGCCAGCGTCGACGCAGCAGCAGCAGCAGCAGGCGGCGCCGCACATAGTCGGTGCCTCAACAGCTGATGCGGGCAGTGGCGTCGCTGTTGGCGTTGGCGTAGGCGATGGCGTCGGAGTCGGCGTAGGCGTCGGTGGCAATCTGGACTCGTCACCCCGAGAATCCGGCGATGACTCGGAGGACGAGAGCGAGATACTGGAGGAATCGCCCTGCGGGCGCTGGCTGAAGCGGCGCGAGGAGGTGGACCAGCGCGATGTGCCTGGAATCGACTGTGTCCATCTGGCCATGGACACCGAGGAGGGCGTGGAGGTCGTTTGGAACGAGGTGCAATATGCCAGCCTGCAGGAGCTGAAGTCGCAGGAGGAGAAGATGCGGCAGGTGTTCGACAACCTGCTGCAGCTGGACCACCAGAACATCGTCAAGTTCCACCGCTACTGGACGGACACGCAGCAGGTGGAACGGCCCCGAGTCGTCTTCATCACCGAGTACATGTCGTCCGGTTCGCTGAAACAGTTCCTCAAGCGCACCAAGCGCAATGCCAAGCGGCTGCCGCTGGAGTCGTGGCGTCGCTGGTGCACCCAGATCCTGTCCGCGCTCAGCTATTTGCATTCCTGCTCGCCGCCCATCATCCACGGCAACCTAACCTGTGATAGCATCTTCATCCAGCACAACGGTCTGGTCAAGATCGGTTCAGTGGTACCGGACGCGGTCCACTACAGTGTGCGGCGGGGCCGGGAACGGGAGCGAGAACGCGAGCGGGAGCAGGAGCGCGAACGGGGAGCCCACTACTTCCAGGCGCCGGAGTACGGCGCCGCCGATCAGCTGACTGCCGCCCTCGACATCTACGCCTTTGGGATGTGCGCCCTAGAGATGGCCGCCCTGGAGATCCAGCCCAGCAACAGCGAGTCGACTGCCATCAACGAAGAGACCATTCAGCGCACAATCTTTAGCCTGGAAAGCGACCTGCAGCGCGATCTAATCCGGAAGTGTTTGAGCCCGCAGCCGCAGGATCGGCCCAGCGCCAACGATCTGCTCTTTCACCCACTGCTCTTTGAGGTGAGTGAATTACCAAAGTCATACAATTGTGCCCCAGATATTGCGTTGGATTAAGTCAATTGAAGGTTCAACACTGTACTGATTAATATGACTGCTTTTTGGACTTGAATAATTGATTTGAAACTTATTTCTGTGACATATGTATGCTAAGCTCCCTTATTTTGTTGGATCTTGTTACAATACTTTTATGGGGGGAAGTTGATATTAATTAATATATTACACACCATGAGTGAGTCGTGTTAATATTACTAGAAAATTCTTATTATATGAAAGAGCAACTGTTAACATTCCCCTGCAACCATAGCTCGCAAGATGGGATCTCGTTTCACTAAAAGTTCGCAACAGGCATGTTACCCGAGGACTCAATTGAGAACGGAATCAAAGCAACGTCTCTTCCATTCTCCATTCCATTCCGCTTGCTCTGCGGAAATATACTTTGCACAAGTTTCTTTGTGCCCTGTCGCTTTTTCCCTTTCTTTTGCACGCTAGGTTAAAGCAAAGGCTCTATAATTATTAAGATGAATAACGACCATACATTTGAATTGCCATATGCAAGCAATTTTTCTGTTCCTGACAAAAATCGCGTTCTCCGCATTCTCACAAAGTTGGGAGTAAATAAATCGTCTATGGTTAAAGTCTCCAGCAACAAGAACACTTAGTAGCGAAAGTGAGGGTCGTAAAGCAAGAGAGCTTCACATTTTGTTTCTCCGAATACAGTTAAGCGTAATCAGAAGCAAAACAACAGACACAACTGCTAGGGAGCGACTCTTAAACGCTTATTGTCGTTCTCTCTGCGGGAGTCGAATCATCAAAACGACTGAACCCATTTTACGAGTTCGTTTTAGAAAAAAGCAATACCTATTTTCGAGCTGTTCTTAATATCCTCCTAACTTATTGACTGCTAATCCCTCACTCGTTCCTTCTCGCCCCCCAGGTTCACTCCCTCAAACTGCTGACCGCCCACTGTCTGGTCTTTTCGCCCGCCAACCGCACCATGTTCTCGGAAACCGCCTTTGACGGACTGATGCAACGCTACTACCAGCCGGACGTGATAATGGCCCAGCTGCGTATGGCAGGCGGCCAGGAGCGGCAGTATCGCCTCGCCGACGTTTCCGGTGCCGACAAGCTGGAGAAGTTTGTCGAGGACGTCAAATACGGGGTTTATCCGCTAATAACGTACAGTGGCAAGAAGCCGCCCAATTTTCGGTCGCGGGCCGCCTCTCCGGAGCGGGCTGACTCCGTGAAATCCGCCACACCGGAGCCGGTGGACACGGAGTCGCGGCGCATCGTCAACATGATGTGCAGCGTGAAGATCAAGGAGGACAGCAATGACATAATTATGACAATACTGTTGCGCATGGACGACAAAATGAACCGGCAGCTGACGTGCCAGGTGAACGAGCACGATACGGCGGCGGATCTCACCAGCGAACTAGTGCGCTTGGGCTTCGTGCACCTGGACGACCAGGACAAGATTCAGGTGCTGCTGGGGGAGACGCTGAAGGCGGGCGTCATGAGCGACGGTGCTGGGGCGGAGAGTTCCGGTGCGGGTGTAACCACCACGGCGACCATGGCAGCCCTGCAACAGCTGGAGCGCAACTGGTCCATTTCCTCGGACGCGGACAAGCAGACAACTGCCGTGATGTATGTGTCGCAGGAACAGCACCCGCAGCAGCAGCACCCGGATCCGGATGTGGACGTGGAGCAGTCGGGCACGACGAGCAATTGAGAGAGTATCAGCTTAGTATTCAGGGGCAGGCCGGCCGACGCGTATTGTTTTTATTATATTGGGAATTACACATTACGATTTTATTACTACTATTATTTGTTATTTTTATATATATATACCTATATATGTATATGTATGTATGTATTTGAAATAATATTTATGTATGTATGTACCATAAACGATGTTGAACCAGGCTTCCAGGCTAAAGATTTCGATAACATATGTATGTAGGACGAACAAATACACACACACACCACACAGGGTGGGCATCCCTGCTTCGAGTCAAGGCTGAAAAATCGTTGGAACTGCGAGAGAGTACCTTAGGGTCCATGAACTTCAATGGGTGTAAAGAAAGCGGAAAATGCAGGAAATCGTTTCACCTGGGCTGAGATTAGTGTCTTCCCAGCTACCCATTGTAAGGGAAACATCTTTGTTCATGTTTGCTTGTAGTGCATAGCCCACACTTTCGAGTTCAACGATTTGAGGCCAGCATATTGACTCACTCGCATAAAGACACACTTGTAAACGCAGCTAACGAGCTTACAAAAATCAAAGCATTCGCTTAGCACAACTCTTTTGAGGGAGCGCGAATACAATTCGCAGCTCGCTCCCAGCGCTAGATACCATTCGAATACAGAACTCCAGATACAACGCCACTACGAAGATGACTTTTTCTAGGACTTGTATATCAAACTTGATTACTTTGCCATGCCGCCGCGACGAGAACGAAACCCATGAACGCAGTGGATTGTATTTAAATGTATTACAAATATAAACAAATACGCAGGCCAGGGAAAGAAGTAAATAAATTAAACTAAAAAAGAAAATACAGAACTATATAAACACACAAGCAGAAAGCATGCAACAACAACAACAATAATACACAACAGACATAGCTACACACTATTATTAAATAAATAAAGATGGCAAACCAGCTGACTACCTTTAGAGTCTTCTTACTTTTACTTAATCCCCCTGTCTCACTTGAGTTTACTTTGTGCCACCTATTGTCTAGCTGATAAATAACAATCAATTAGGTTAGATAAGTGTGGAGGGAGCCCAATTGACGGCTGTGCTGTTCCGTGGAGAGGCCAAGATTGGGGCTTTCGCTGAAAGCAATTGTGCGTAAGTGGCTGATTTTCACTGAAACAGAGTGTGGGATGGTGGGACCATTCCGAACCCTCAAAGAACAAACGTCAAAAATGAACTATAAAATATTTGTGTAATGTAGTTTACAAATAAAAATGTAAGTCGCGTTCTATCAGCTATAGCTTGCGCTGTTCAACCACATAGCTTATATAGCAAGCACCTGTAGATTAAATCGAATTGTTTGTTATTTTTACGGAGCAACAAATTTGATTTAAAACCCAAAATATTCGAACAATCATTCTTGCTTTTAATTTAGTTTGCTGACACAAACTAATTTAACAAACGATACAAAAAGAATTACAAGTGGTCGGGTTCCCCAGTATTTCGGAAAAGGGCTCTCTAAGCCATTTGAAGAAAACTAGATGTGATTTTAAAACTGCACTATGTGCAAAAACCCCGAATTAAATACATTGTTTTTGATGTTTGATATAAACATTTTATTTTTGTTTCCTCAATAAGATGGAATACAAATAATTTTAAAATGAGCTTCGTTAATATTTTAAACTTTGGCTTATTAAAAAAAATAAAAAACGCAAAATTATGATTCCACAAAGGCAAATTATGTTCCAAACTTGAAGACACTGTCCTCAAAACTGTAGTTTATGCTAAGAAACCGTTTTTTCCCACAGAGCAGTGTTCCGCTTTTTTTTATATTAGGTTACTTCCTGCCCGAAGAGGTGGAAGAATTATTTGGCCTCCCCGTTTATAACGTGTTAATGCCAAAGCCAAATTGGGGCCCGCTTTTGTGAAGTCTTATCTCAAACTGCATTGGTGTGTGTCAGAAAGATACAGCAATCGGCAGAGATGAGAAAAAAAAATCCACAATCTACAATAATTTTTCCAAGCAGGAAAGTTCGGTGAAGCAAAAAAATTAATGAACGACCAAAAAACTAGAGTAAAAGCACATTTAATAATCACCACAACTCAAAAAGTAATAAAAGTAATGGCAAACTTGGTATGAGAGGACTTTCACCTTAATTTCAAATTAAATTACTTATTCAAAGCAGCTTCTTTTATTTCGACTCTAATAAAAAGGATATGAAAATTAAGTGGAATCTTATTTTAAATTGATATTTGAGTTGTTACGTGAGTACCCGCATTAGGTAGAATCCATGTTATATCAAATTTCATAAACTTAAATCTTAATGATAATATGTATAAAGGGTCACCACAGAAACCTATATGCTTTGGAAAACATTTGAATATATGTCTCAGAGCAAAAAGCTCAATATTTTTGGGTTTCAAATTCAAGACATTTTGAACACCCCTCTACAATGGATTTCAAGAATTGAAGAGATTTCTGTGGCACCACCGACGATGGGTATATTTAAGCACACGCCTGTGCAGGAGCTTCGACCTCTTTTGGCTCCGGAGTGGCGGCCAACTTAATGCGCTTGCACTGCCTCTCCTCTGGCTCGTCATCGCTGAAACCTTCCTCCGGTGCCGTAACCTCTGGCTCCTCCTTTTCAGTCAATGCCGGCACCACTCGCACCGGTTGCTCCTTTTCATAAAGCTCCAAGAGCTTGTTGCCCTCGTAAAGGACAAACGGTATTGTGGCTCGCTGATAGTAATCTGGCAGAAGCTCCAGGTTGTTGATAACCGTGTCCAGCATGTGCGACTTCTCGCAACAGATTCCGGGTGCATCGTTTCGCACGGGATTGATGTGGACATGCAGGTGGTAGAAAGACGGCTGGTAGTGGAAGTACATGCGAAGCTGGTTGGGATTCAGGCCGTAGCGCTTAAAGATGGCGTCCTTTGACGACTGCCGCAGGTTGCGCAGCAGATCCAAGTGGCTGCCGTTTAAGTCCCGCAGCGATTTCAGGTCATGCTTATGGACGATGCCCAGCAGATACAAGTTCTCCACATTACGCCCGTCCCACTTGAGATCGGGCAGGAGGATGAAGCCCGTCTCTGGATCCTGGTCCTCGAACACGATCCGCTCCTTCTCCTGCTTGTGCTCGAGTATGTTATACACCCATTCCAAGGAGAATTGGCTCGAGGTGAGGTATGGAAGCGTTATCTTTTTGTAGAGATCCGGCGTCTCGCGAATAAGGTACTTCTGGCAAATAGAATACTTCTCGATGTGCTTGTCTGTGGCGGGATATACGACCGTACTTTTGACTCCTGCGGATAAATATAATAGGGAGTTGTTAGTAATTAATGTATAAGATATATACCCTTGCTTACCACACAGATCTCTGCTAGGCACAACCTGGAAACTGCCGTAGATGTTGTTGACAAACTCCGTGGCCACCTTGAGGTCCGCGCTAAAATAGCTCGGCTTCTTGGGCGACTCCTCCGTGGGCGACTGCGTGGCCACGTCGCTTTCCCGATAGGCTGCAGGAATTTATGAACTTGATTAGTAATACATGTGCAATACATTGGGCGCAGACCCACCATTTTTCTCGAAAACAACAATCGCATCGTCCGTTTCCGAAAGGTCCGGGAATGTTCCGAGCAGGGAAATGCTTTTCCGGACACTGTTGTTGCTAAGTATCCGCTTTAGCCGAAACTTCGACAAGTCGTATGTCGGCGAGTTAGCCTCTGTGCTCTTATCCGCAGGTTCCGGCATTTCGGTTGTTTTTTTCTTTGTATCAATTAATACAAAAAATAAGAATTTACTTCTTGCGGCTTTTTCAGAGGTGCAGTGTGGCCGTGGGGAAGTACTTCAAATATACCAGTAAAATTTACCAAACGGGTGCTCTCGGCAAACTCACCTCGTTAAAGTGTATTTAAAATTAACTTAATGCCTTCAGAATTATAATTAACCACTAATAGTTTAAGTGAAATAGTGGGAATTCGGGGGAGGAGCTTATTATTCTTTGATTTTCTTGACGAAAAACCGCACACCTAGCACATTATTGGATGATTTAGAATCCAATCTTCAGATTCCGTAAAATCTATAACATATTATTGAAGCCGCGAAGTTTTTGGTCCATCAAGCGAATTCATCAATTGCTCAATACTTTATTGTTAAGTCAAAGCCTCATAAATTCATCTATGCGCCATAGAACATTCACCCTATTATCATTTTTTCAATTCGTAATAGATTTTTCTGTATTATACAGTGTGCAACTAACTCATGGGGCGATTCAAGGAAAGCTTCGAAATATAATGGACAACGAGAAGGCCGACAAAGCAGATAGGGAAACACACAAACACCCACTCTTCTACACACAAAACTTGAATACTAAAGACATGTGTTGTGCACATTAAAACCCAATTTATCTACAGACAAAAGGAGCTTCTCCTTCAAACCTCCCTATGGTTCAAAGAGATCGCAAAAAGCACCGCTGCAAACTCCCCATTAAGACATACGAAACTTAACAGACAACAACAAATAATAGTTAACAGGCTACGCCTGGCACATATTCTCCTTTCAAACGCCCTCTACATAGACATTACGCTCGCGACTACCTGTCCCTTCTGCAATAATTCTGCAATATATATGCAACATATCCTCGTAAACTGCACTGCCCTTTCCCAATTCAGAAGCGTGTCCTTCACACACAAAAGCCTAATCCAACTCCTAGCCAACCCCACAACCGAAAACACAA
>JAEIIU010056850.1:0-19122 GCA_018874675.1 Drosophila baimaii | reverse complement strand
TAAATGTTATATTTTATCAAAATCTGATATATTAAGTAACAAATTATCTGCAAGGGTATATAAACTTCGGGTCCGCCCGAAGTTAGCTTTTCTTTCTTGTTATAACCTGAAAAGGAGACAACATTGATGGATTCTCTCATACCCTTTACCTGCTCTGAAGGTTTCGATGTCCCAAGGCGCTGTTAATCGTGTAATTTTACGCCCAAAAAGCTGTTGAGACACTGCTAAATGCTGACTGCATCCCGAAGCCACATAAACATATTCCCAAAAAAAGCCATTTTCTATGTAAAAAAAAGTCTCGCTTTTAGTTTAAACAATTATTTAATGTATTTTTGATGTATTTTCTTGATCGATTGGTTGTTGGTTGTTGGTGTATTGTTGTTGGTGTGTTGTTGTTGGTGTATTTCGGTTGTTGCCTGTCGCCTGGTTGGTTGTTTTTACTTTTTTTTTTTTTTTGATTTCTCGATTGATCTAATGGTAAATACACTGTCGCACTGGTCGCCAGCAGTTACTAGGCAAAATGGAGTAACTAACGTAACACG
This sequence comes from Drosophila baimaii, assembly GCA_018874675.1. NCBI lineage: Eukaryota > Metazoa > Arthropoda > Insecta > Diptera > Drosophilidae > Drosophila > Drosophila baimaii. Next base: position 18,580 of record JAEIIU010056850.1, on the reverse strand, counting down.
GAACCAACTCTGACTTCCTAGCTGCGATTTCGAGCTAGTTAGTGTGCTGTAACTGCCACATACATATGTATATATTATCTTAGCCACTATATAAAAGATTGCATGTACATCTAGGGCGTAATTAAACGTTAATATGGGAGGAAGGTTAACATAACCTCGCTCGGACATTAGCATTACATTTACAAGGGGGGCGGGGAGGGGGGGGCGCGGTAGGGAACTAGGCCTAAATTAGATACAAATATCTAAATATATATTTGTAAATACACATTTATATATGTATATATATCCGTATGCCGGCGGCTGGCCAAAGGATCTGCATTAGCCGGATTAGAGAATATGGAAACCTTTACAATGCTCAGTGATATTACCTCCAAACGGTGTTCTTTCACAGCTTTGAAAGCAGTCCTGTGGCCAGCAGGCGGACATAGGGATACGTTTTTAAACTTAGATAGTTAAACTTAGGTAGAAATAGCAGGGTATGGGTTTCAAGGGGGTATCAGGGGGGTATCAGGGGGTAACAGGGTGATCAGGTTATCAAGGGATTTAAGCTGCAGAGTCCAGAATCTAGTCCAGAAGCTGCCGCCTAGCAGTGATTGCTGTGAGCTAAACGAGTGACAAGGAACTGGAGGAGGAGCAGGAGCAGGAGTAGGAGTAGGAGCAGGAGCAGGAGGAGGAGGAGGAGGAGCAGGATCAGTTTCTACACTCTAGAAGCGCTGCGGCAGTATTTCGTTCTTAATGCCCCTTAGCGCGTGCTTCTTCTTGCGGTGCGTGGACAGATTGCATGACTGCTTGAAGGAGGCGCTGCACAGCTCACAATTGAAGCGCCGCTCCTTGCTGTGCACCACGCGATGCAGCTCCATCCGCGACTTGTACTTGAACTTCAGGCCGCATGTCTCATAGTCACAGATGTACCAGCGCTCGCCATCGTCCGAGGACACAGCGCTGCCGGCACTCGCCGTCGTGCTGTTCGAGTCTTTGGGCAGCTCCTGGCTGGCGGCCAGCATGGCGGCGGCCATGGCCGTTGACGGCGCCACGCCCAGGCTGAGATTGGTGAGTCCCGCTCCGGTCTGTTGCTGCTGCTGTTGCTGCTGTTGCTGCTGCTGTTGCTGCTGTTGCTGCAGCACGGCCGTCACATTTGGCGGCGTGGTGCTGACCGTATTGGAGGTGCTGGTGCTGGCGCTGACACTCACAAAGCCAGGCGTGGGCGGCGGCGGTGGCACCACGGGAGCCGGTACTAACTGCGGCAGATGGTAGATGGTGCCCGCTGCTGCCGCCGCCGCCGCGGCCTGCATTTCGGGCGGCAGGGTGAGGCTTGCGGGTTCGATTTTGATGTCAATGCCACTGCTGCTGCGTGTGCTGCCCTCGCCACCGCCAACGGCTGCTGCTGCGGCAGCGGCGGCGGCCACAGCATTGGCATGCAGCTCGGCCAGCTCCTTGGCCACGTCCCTCTGCTGCTGCTGCTGTTGTTGCTGCTGCTGTTGATGCTGCTGCTGGAGCTGCTGCTGCTGCTGTTGCTGGTGCGCCGCCTGTTGCTGTTGTTGATGTTGCTGCTGCTGTTGGGCTTGGTGTTGCTGCTGAACCTGCTGCTGCTGCTGCTGCTGCTGCTGCTGCTGTTGCTGTTGCTGTTGCGCCTCATGGAGCTCCACCTCGCGCTGCTCCTCCTCGTACTTTGTGGAGCAGTGGTAGAGGGCCAGTGGCACTGTGACGGCCGTAACACTGCCCGCTCCCTGGGAACCGCTGCCGCCTGGCGTGGCCGCCCCCGCCGCTGCCGCCTCCACATCCGTGAGGCAGTAGCTCGACGTCCTGCTGTGCTCCTGCTGCATGCAAAAGCGATTAATTTTCGGGATATTCGGGGTTCCCGCGCTAGTGCTCACCTTGGTAACGCCATGCAGGAAGTTGTGCTCGTCCTGGATGTGCTTCCAGAACTGGTCCTGCGTTTGGAGCTCCTCCTGGCACGTGTGGCACACGATCCAGAAGCTGTCGCCCGACAAACAGAACTCGCCCAGCTTCGTGTAGATCTTGTTGTTCTTGCTGAGGATGCGCGGAAAGCCCATTGCGTCGTTGTTGCGTTTGTTTATGTTTTATTTGATGTTTATGGCCCTGGTAGCGAGCTCTGGCCCTGCTGCTGCATCCCCGTCGCGGGTTAATCGCAAAATACCGGACAGGCGTTCGCCACAGTGCGGGCATTTGCCACGCATCGCGCTGCGGTCACACTAATTTTGGGTATATGCGCGGTGTGACCAGGCAGCTGGGTGAAGCAAAAAGAGCGGTTATAAATCCAGTTTTTAACGGTTTTTTATTGGAAATATTTGAGGAAAGAACAGTTTTATTTATTTTAATTTCTTTTTTTTATATTATTTGTTTTATTAAATTTATTTCTTGAATTTGTTGACTTTTCTATACTTAATTTTAGCAAATAACTAAGCTTAATTTTGGGTATATGCGCGGTGTGACCAGGCAGCTGGGAAAAGCAGAAAGAGCGGTTATAAATCCAGTTAACGGTTTATTTTCTTGGAAATATTTGAGGAAATAAATAGAGGAGAGAACAGTTTTATTTATTTTATTTATATTATTTGTTTTATTTAATTTATTTATTGAATTTGTTAACTTTCCTATACTTAATTTTAGCTAATAACTAAGCTTAAAAGTAATGAATCAGAAATTAATTAAATTATTATTTGTAAGGATTTACAAATAACGATGTCTACATTAAATTAAATACTATTTAAGTACTTTAGTTTAGAAAATACTCAGGATATCAATATATGATATGTGGATATGCAAATATAGCATAAAAATTAACTATATACATATTACCGTTAAGTCAAATAAAATAGAAATAATAAATAAATAATATTTGTGCAAATTAAATACAAAAATTTGTTATAAACATAACTTAAGCTGTGAAATTGAAAATAATACTAAGTTTTAAATGTTTGCTGGCATTAAAAAATAACTGTTTTCCCTTTCTTCTCATATAAATGCACTGCATTCCAAAACCCAATGTGGACTACGCCTATGGAAAACCCGTTAGCTCCTGCGCCTGGAGAAATTGTTTTGAGGAAATTGAACAAATGTGTAGCTAGGCTGGTATTTCAACTATTTTCACCGTAAAAAAAAACAAAATAGTTAAAAAATAGCTTAGTCAATTTGTGCAAACAATTTTTACCCAGAAGCTGTTTTTTGCGCTCCCCTTTTTTGTTTTGCTTCATTAACGAGTTAATAAAGACAGCAGCGGTGCCGAAAATTGATTGATGGGGGCCTGGTGGGCAAATATAATTGAATTGTGCCTATTCACAGAGGGCTTAGCCCCATTCTTTGAACGCGCGGCTCCAGCTCAGCCAGCGTGTGAAGTAGCTGGGTATCTTGGCAAAATTCGTTTCACATGACTAGGCAAAAAAAAAAACAAATAAATGGCAAACAAAAAAAAGTGAATAGATGCTAGATTTTTGTTATTATTTGTTGGCTGCTTATAATTGTCTCAGAGATACAAAAAAAAAAATACGCATGGGCGTAGCTACAATCAATTTGTAGGGGGTTCATGCAGAAAATCTTAAGGAGATCATTTTAAGCAGCTTCCTTAAGCATAAATAGTAATATGGGCACAAAACCCCCTTTGTGACCCCCCTTCACTACGCCTCTGTGCTACCTGTTAGACACACACACACACACATACAAGCAGAGGAGAAAAGCAAGAGCAGAGACACCAACCCAGCGCAGGTGAAACAGAGACAGTTGCAAAGACAACGGACAGTGAGCGACAGAGATGGTGAAGATCTGGAGGAATGAAGAGTGGCTCAAACGGGATGAGAGATCAAGGTGTGAGTACGTGTGTGTGTGTGGTGTGTGTGTGTGTGAATGCCATTGTTGTTACTTTATTTCTTTATGCGCCGGGTTCCAGCCAGTTTAATGCCCCTGCTCTTTGCTTTGCTTCTTCGTCTTCTCCTCTTTTGTGGCTGCCACTGCTGCTGCTGCCTCCCTCTGGCATTTTCATTTTCACAACCTGAACGAACGAGCCACCTCTCCGTCCGACTCAAAGTCAATTCAACTCGCGCGATTCAACTCAACTCAGCTCAGGCAAAGAGAAAAGAAAAAGACGCCGCGCAGGCGCAGTCGCAGTTGCCGCTTCAGTCGCTCGGGGATTACACCTGGCGTTCCGTTGCCGTTAAGTTGCGTCGCATTGCGTTGTGTGTTGCCATTTTCGCTGTTATTACCTTTACTTACTTCGCTAAGCCTTTGTTGTTGTTTTTGTTTAGCTATTTTGTTATTTTTTTTGTTTGTACCTTTCGCGCTTTTGGGGCGGCTTAAAAAGTGAAACCACCCACAATAATAACAACAACAAGAACAGTAGGAACAACAAATACAAGAAGGCACAAAACTAGGGCCACCACCACACAGGTGACCCACACAGGTGAGAACAAGAATGGGCAAGATTCTTCTCCAAATATCCATACCTTTTGTATGTATGTGTGTACAAACATATGTGTGGATGTATGTATAATGTATGTATGTATGCTAAAGTTCCAACTTCCAGAAACTGGAAAGATTTCCATAAACTTTTTTAAAGGCCAAATGCGTGGAAAAGGCAGAATAAATAAAATAAAACATCATTTATTGGTAGTGTAATAGGAAATTTTTTATATTTATTACATTTTTCCACATTCCTAAACTTAAAGAATCGCATTTATTCAATAAACATGTAGCTAACTTTTATTTTGTAAGGTTTTTTTTTTAAGAGTGTATACACGTTTTTCGCCTAATTGTGTGTAAAAATACAGATTTTTTTTAGTTTTGAAATTCCTCTTTTCCTCTTTGAAATGCATTGTTTTTTGTGTATTTACTGAAAATGTTGTAAAAGCTGAAATTCATAAATATAATATATTTAAAAATAATAATTTCAATATATAAATATTCTTAACTTCAAAGCTTTAAGACAGCCCTCAAATAATTAATTCGATTCTTAAACTATTTAACAACGTGTTGTCTTGGTCTATAGAGGTATCAAAATATATACAAATTATTTAATTTAAAAATATATAAATAATTAATTCGATTCTTAAACTATTCAACAACGTGTTATCTTGGTCTATAGAGGCATCAAAATATATACAAATATTTAATTACCTCTTTCCCAATGTCCGGTTAAGTCTTAACGTGCACGTTAAATTTAATAGAAAGCCACTGGTTGCTATAAGATTCGTCAGTTTCTTAAATCGATAAATAAATGGGGGAATTATAAGATTATTAAAAGCTGTAAAAGTGTACGTTAAGTCTTAACCGGACATTAAGGAGGGGTTAACTTTCCGTTTCTTAACTTTCCGGATATTAAGGAGGGGTTAACTTTCTGTTCCTTAATGTCAGGTTAACGGAAATGTAAATCCTGATTAATGTACACTATAAGTTCCAAATTTAAAATACACTTTCTCTCAAAGAAATGGATCAGATAATGATGTACTTGACAAAATATCCCTATAAATATTATTAAATATATCATTTATAATACGAAAAATTTTGTATTATTCGGAAATATAAAATAGTTATAAGATTTATTTCGAAAGTACTCCCAATATCTTTGTAGGTATTGGTAGATATATACAAAGATCTCATTTTCACTTTCCTAATGTCCGGTTAAGTCTTAACGAGCACGTTAAATTTAATAGAAAACTATTATTTGGTGTGAAATTCGTCAGTTAAATCGATAAATAACTCACACTCATAAATAAATCACAAAATTATTACAGACTGTAAAAGTGTACGTTAAGTCTTAACCGGACATTAAAGAGGGGTTAACTTTCCCTTCCTTAATGTCCGGTTAAGAAATAAGGTACCTCTAAAGTTGCTCATTTAAAATACACTTTCTCTCAAGGAAGTAGATCTTATTATGTACCTGACCAAATATATAATTTAAAATTCGAATAAATGGGAATTATTTGGAAATATAGAATAGTTAAAAAATATATTTCAAAAGTACCTTCGACTTATTGAAATCCATTTTCCGCCCGCAGACAGTTGGAAGTCCCAAGATGCGTCAGCTGTGCGGCAGCGTCTACACCTGGAACTGTGCCGGCGAGCTCTATGCCATCGAGTGTGCCCTGTGCGAGGAGCGACCACTATGCGCCCTCTCCGAGTTCCCGGAGCACATGGACGTGTGGCACTCCGACTGGCAGGATCCGGTGACCGTCACATCTTCGGATGATGCCAACGAGGTGGGATCGGGAGCGGGTGCCATGCCCGAGGATGAGCTCATGCAGGAGGTGCTGGCCGAGCAGCGGACCAGTGGCGAGGACAATGAGCTCAAGCAGCTTCTGGTGTGGCAACTGAATGCCATCGAGGAGGAGCAGCTGCTGCTGCCAGGCGCGGAGGTGGAAGAAGAAGCCGCCGGCGGCGAAGACTTGGCAGGCGAGGTTGTGGAGGAAATGAATGAGCCGGAGGAGGAAGCCACTGCTTCCTATGATGCCGTGGAAGCTGCCGTAAAGTGTGGAGCAGCCGCAGAAGAAACGGGAGAGTCGGTGGTGTCCTCATCGGTATCGATACCCCTGCCAGCTGCCTCCAGCCTCCAGGCGAGCGAGGATGCCTCACCAGTTCCCGAGGGCCAGCGTCTCACCACCCAGCACATCCATCGCCTGATCGATCTGTATCGCTCGGAGCCGCGTCTCTGGAACCAGACGCATGCGCAGTTCCACGACATGGAGCTGTGCCGCGAGTCCTGGCGCCGCATCACGGACGCGTGGAGCGCCTACTGCGGCCGCAGCTTCAGCGTGACGGACGTCCGGATCCGCGTCTCCACGCTCTGTCAGCGCTTCCTCAAGCAGCGCGAGCGCCTGGAGGCCGATGGCGAGCTGGACGATGCGGCCAAGTTCGTGCACTTCGACCAGCTGAGCTTCCTGTGCGAGCAGCAGTCACTGCTGAAGCGGCAGCGTCACTATGCCCGCGAGAACCGGCGGCTGCTGGAGCTGTACGAGCACTATCCGATCCTCTGGCACAATGCCCACAAGCGGCTCCGGTGCCCCGAGACGGTGCGCCAGCGGCACGAGGCCCACCTGGGGCTCCAGCTGGCGTTGCGGCTATCGGGGATCAGCCTTTCGCCGGTGGTCATCCAGCGACGTCTGCAATCGCTGCGCAAGCGCTATCGCCTGGAGAAGATCAGCTATCTGCACAGCGTGGTCGAGGGCAAGCAGGCGGAGTTCGTCTCGGGGTTCGAGCACTACGCCGAAATGGAGTTCCTGCACAAGCACATCGATCCCTATGTGTGTGCGGTGTGCGGCAAGATCTTTGAGAATCTGGCGGGTCACCAGGCGCATGTCCAGAACAGTTGTGAGGTGAGGAGGGGCGTGGCCAAGGGACAAGTGCAAAAGGAGATGCAGCGGCAGGGCGGCAAAGAGGAGAAGAAGGTGGAGAATCAGAAGCAGGAGAAGGAGGAGGAGGTGTTCAGCGAGGAGGGATCTGTGTCCAAGGAGGCTTCCCCTTCGACGAAGGAGGAGCAACCAAGGAAGTCAGAGGAGCAGGAAGAAGAGATCCACTTGAAGGAACAGTTAAAGAAGCCACCCATGCCGGAAAAAGAGGATCCCGAACTGCCCAGCCTGGCGGAGGCCTGCGCTGCTGCCCAGCTGGAGGAGGATCCCTGCGAACTGGAACAGGACACGAGCCTGGAAGCAGAGCCCTCCGGCGGCAGTCCGCATCTGCGCTTGAGCCTCCAGCAAACCCAGAAGCTAATCGGACTCTATCGCAGCCACGTCTGCCTGTGGGATCCCAATCACCTGGACTATCATGCCCGCAAGCAGCGTCGCCTGGCCTGGCAGGCCATTACCCACGAGCTGAACTCCAAGGCGGGCCCTCAGCTCAGCTGGCAGATGCTGCACCGCAAGATTACGGACTACACCAAGTACTATCGCAAGGAGAAGCAACGGCGAATGGAGGAGCAGCCGCCGCAGCAGCAGCACTCGGAGGAGGAGGAGGAAAGGGGCAGCAAGTGGAGCCTGTACCAGGAGTTCGCCTTCCTCGACGACGTCCTGCCCGTGAGCAGCGAAATGCAGAAGAGCCTGAATCTGCGGGATAGCAACCTGAAGATCATATCCGTCTACCAGAGCTATCCGCAGCTCTGGTGCACCGATCATCCGGATTACACGAAGCGTCGCCAGCGCCAGCGGCAGCTGGAGTCCCTGTGCACCCGCCTGCAGGAGGAGAGCAACCTGCAGGTGACTGTGGAGCGACTCAAGAGTCGCCTCATCGAGTTCCGGTGCCAGTATCGCCACTGCAAGGAGGCCAGAATGGAGGCGCTGAAGAACTCGGAACCCTGGATGCCCAGCTATGACTACTACGAGTCGCTGCGCTTCCTGGAGCTCCATGTGGCCCCCTTCCAGTGTCCCAGATGTCCGGCCACGTTCAAGCGGCGCACAGACTACTTGCAGCACGAGCGGAATGTTCACACCGAGGTGGAGAAGTCGCTGGACGGTGAGTTTCACTATGTGAGACGGCGCAAGGGCAAGGACTCCGCCAAGGAGGAGCAGGAGGATATGCAGCAGCAGCAGCAGCAGCAGCAGGGCTTGGACCTGGCCAATGTCTGCCACATTTGTGGCCTCAAGTTCTCCCTGCGCAACAGTCTCCTGGCCCATCTGCGCCGTCATCTGGGCCAGCGCAGCCATGCCTGCGGCGAGTGCCCGAAGAAGTTCTTCAGCTCGACGGCCCTGCGCGTCCACCAGCGCAGTCACACCAAGGAGCTGCCCTATGTGTGTGAACACTGCGGCCGCGGCTTTGTGAATGCCAGCAAGCTGAACCAGCATGTGAAGCGGCATAGGAATCAGCGTGACTTTCCCTGCAATCGCTGCGAGAAGGCCTTCTACACGGCCCACGAGAGGGATCGCCATCTGCGGGCTCACCTCAACATACGCGACAAGGTGTGTCCCTACTGCTCCCGGGCCTTTGTGGTGGGCAGTGCCTACTATGCGCATCTCAATCTCCATCGCAGCGAGAAGCGTTACGCGTGCACGGGCTGTGGCAAGAGATTTGCCCAGTATGCGGGTCTCTACAAGCATCGACGACGCTGCCTCCCGGCGGAGGTTATCGAGGAGTAGGCAGGCTCTGGAATCTATCTGGAATTAATCTTTCAACTTATTGAAAATACCCACAAATACAATTAGAATAGTTTAAGTTTTGCAAAACAAAGACTCAAGGCATAAGAGGCGACTCCTATGCCTTTCATTGTCTTTGGGACTCAATGTTGTATTATTTTCTTGTTTTTATTCGTTTAGCTTTAATGAATTTAATGAATAATTTGTTATTATCTTATTATTATAATGGGAGCATTTTGCAATACACACACACGCACGATATTTACAATCAAATATGCAATTTTTTAGTAGTAAATAAATCATTTCCATCACGATTATTGCATGGTTTTGCAATCTTTTTTTTTGCGGGGGAAAGTCTACTTGGGAATTCTAATGACACAACTCACATTAGCTTTGTCGTTCGAACCCTTCGACTTCTCTCCCCACAGAGAGCGATTTCTCTCTCTCTCTCCCTATCTCTCTCTCTATCTCTCTCTCTATGTTCCCTCGGTGTAATTTGTTGTTGTAAATGCATTGTTTAAACAAAAAAATAATAGAAAATAGAATTGAAAATCCTACCGGACTCAGTTGGACTTGGCAAAGCGCTTTAGCTGCCGCAGACGATAGATATCATGGGTGGGCGGCACAGCGGTCTGTAGCTCATCGTCACTATCGTCGCCACCGGGCAGGAGGCGACGACGGCGCGGCGGTACAGCCGTAACGCTATGCTGCACGCCCGTATACGTGCTGGTGTCCACGATCCAGTGCACGGACTTGGCCAGATCAAAGATCTTTGGCGACAGCTCATTGTCGCCATTCGGCAGAGGTGCGGCTTCAATAAAAAACCAAAAAGAATTCAAGTTTAATTTGTTAAAGAGAAGGATACAACGAGCTTGGACTCACAGTCTGGCAGATTGAGACGCATAAAGATGTCGAAGAGCAGCTCCACGCTGACAAAGGGTCCGCGGAAGGAGTTGGGCGGCGGCAGGATGCCACACAGTGCAGCCAGAGCCGGCGGCTGGGGGAACACGCCGCCGGCCAGGGGATGGGCGCCGGGATGGGCGCAAGGACGCGGCTTGTACGGTATCATTTGGGTGAAGTCCGGACGCGGCAGCGGTGGCGCAGCCTCGCTATCCGTCTCAGCATCTCCGTTGTTCTGACTATGGATGCCGCCACCGCCCACCTTGTTCAGGATAATGCCCACATTCTGGAGATAAAGAGAAGAAAAAGGAATATAGGGAGACCCATTACTTTCTATAACCCCCCTCCCCCCCAAAAACCCACCTCTGCATAGCCTATGGACTTGAGCTCCGTGCTGGTGCAAGGATAGAGATCCAGGAACTTGTAGCGATCCACCAGCTGGGCAGTCTCCTTGCCCTCGTACTCCTTTAACTATAATGACAACCATCGGAGGTTAGGTATCCCCTGGAAGCAAGATTAGTTCCCAGACTTACGTTCTCAAAGATGGCACTGCGACGCCGCTCTACCTTGACGATACTTGACAGATCGCCAATATTGGACTCGAACTCGAGGAAACGGTTCCACACCTCCACACTCTTGTGCGGCGACAAACCGCCGGAGCTGAGGACGCGCTCGAACAGCACCCGCGTGTTGTTGTCCTCGTTCAGATGCGACAGATAGTCGATGTAGCACATCACATACTCGGGACTGCCGCCGAAGCGCTTCAGGCCCAGCTCAAAGATGCGGAACGCAATCTCCTTGTCCTTCGAGCAGTAGTACTCCATGAGAGCGGCGGCCACGAAGATGTGATAGCGAGAGCGCACATCCTCGCGCGCCTTCTTGAAGATGCCACGCGCCGACTTGATGCCCTCGGCACGGCGGGCGAACTTCATGTACTGGACGTAAACCTGTAAACATGAGGAAATGCATTTTGAATTAATTTCCCACAAGAATTTATGGGTTTCTCTCTGTGCAAGTGCTCAATCGAATCTCTCTGTTCATAAGTCCCTGAAAGAGCGTGAGAGCTCAACGGAGAACACTCAATTCAAGGTCAAAAACAAAGGGGAAATTATAAATCTAGAGGTGCAAGCGCTCAACTGAATCTAGCTCTTATTAAATCATTGAAAGAGCGTGAGTGCTTAACTAAGAACACTTAAAACAAGGCCAAAAGTAAAGGGAAAATTATAAATCTTTATTATCCGGCGCTCAACTGAATCTCTCTATTAATAAATCATTGAAAGAACGCGAGATCTCAACTGAGAACCATCAACTTGAGACCAAAAATAAAAGGAGAAATTAGAAATCTTTATGTGCGGGCGCTTAACCGAATCTCTCTATAGATAAGTCATTGAAAGAGCGTGATTGCTCAACGGAGAACACTCAATTCAAGGTCAAAAACAAAGGGGAAATTATAAATCTAGAGGTGCAAGCGCTTAACCGAATCTCTCTATAGATAAGTCATTGAAAGAGCGTGATTGCTCAACTGAGAACACTCAAACGAGGTTAGTTAGTATCAATAAACGCAGCCTTACCAGCGTGGGATCAATATCCGGCAGTTGGAGCAGCTTGTTGTACATGGAGTGCACCTTCTCGTACTTGAGGCGTCCCTCCTCAAAGTCCGCATAGGCAAAGTAGAGCAGGGCATTGCGATTGAGCACGCCGTTGATGGAGCGTTCCAGGATATTGGCGCATTCGTCGGCAAAGATCTTGGCGGCCTGGACATCCTGTAAGGTGGAAAAAAAAAAGGCTATTATGGAAATTGCAAACATTGTGGACTCGACAAAGTAAAATAAGAGTAAAACGCGTGCGGCCAGGGGCAAGGGCAATGGGGCAAGCTGCAAGCCTCTAGCTTCCGCTGCCGCTGCTGCGTGCCCCCTTACCCCAGCGGCGACACTTCTCGGCGAACAAGAGACTCGGGTTATTTGATTTCGTTTTTTGATCTTGACTTCCGCCACAGCCAACCGTTAAAGGCCGGCGGGCCAAGGCCAAGATCCACTCTATTATTGGCTTGAACTGCAACAGGAACGCAAACACGCACGCCTTTCTCGGTGAGGACGCGAGCACTGGTGTCCAGGAACTGGGAGGCCTGATGCCACACGGCCGGATGATGGGTGAGCACCAGCAGGCACTGTTCCGTGGCGAACATGACGCGGCGCGTCACCAGAGCCGTATCTTCGGTGCGCAACGGATTGGACTTCTCGTAGGTGATGAAACGCTTCCACAGCTCCACCTGCTTGACCTCCTCGCGGGTGAGTGTGGGCGGCACTGCGGGCAAATTGCGATTAAGGCCCTTGGTGTGATACTCCAGCTCCTTGGCCACACGGCGGGCGTTCATGTAGTCCCTGCAAGGCGATGGAGAGACTTGGTTAGCTTGGGATTTCATCTCTCCCTCTCTCCCGGAGGGGGGATAGGACTTACTTGGATCGCTCCAGACTCATCTTTTCGGATATAATGGGATTGATGTTCTGCTCGAAGGCAATGTAGTCCTTCCACAGCTGCTCGATGCCCACAATGGGCGTGACCACAGCCTTCTGGTAGACACGACGCACGGCGGTGATCTTTTGGTTCTCGGCATAGTTGCCAACGGCTTCCACGCCGCGCAGAAAGTAGATATAGTCCTGCCAGATGCTGAACGAGTGCAGATCCATGCCGATCTTCTCCAGGGCAAAGTCATAGGCCTGGGCCATCTTCTCCCTGGCGGAGGAAAAGATTGGAAAATTAAGTAAATAATGAAATCCTCCTGCTCCTCCTTATTCAAGCTCCCCCTCACTCACTTGTGTGTGCTCAATCCCGACTTGGTATCCTTCACATAGGTAAGATATAGCTTCCAGAGATCAATGTTCAGGATCTTGACCAGGCAGCGCTGGAAGAGCTTCTCCACGCGCTCATAGTAGCGGCTGCGCATCTCCATCTCGATGTAGAGCTTCCAGTAGCGTGCCGTGGTGGGGAAGACATTCACCAGCGACTCGTACAGGCTGCGCACCTCGTGGATGGGGCGGGTCTGGGCCTCGCGTAGCATCACGGACCACGATTCGATGTCGTAGGGTCGCAGCTCCACAACCTGTTGGGCCCGCACCAAGCGCTCCATGCCCCATTCCTGTGTGGCAACAACATGCATAAATAAGCGATATTCTACCTAGTTTAACTAATCAATTAACTTACTATATCAATTTTGATTAGATCCCTTGCCGACGTCATTTTCTTTTGTTTTTGCCGGCGTTTTCCGGCTGCCCTTGGCTGCTACTCTCGCCTTGTTGCTGCTGCCTTGCTTCTGCTCTGCCTATAAAGCCCGCGGGAGTTGGACCGGTGCTTGTCCTACCAGTTCAAACTTGTCGTTTTGGGGGCCAAGCTGCGTGCCGCTTGAATAATTAATAAATAATTTTTTTTTTGCAATGCGGCTTCAATTTATGTTAGTATGGCTGCAGTCAGATAGTTACAAAAATACCATACCCCTTTCTGTGACGCGGCAAAGAGAAGGAAGTATTTTTTTTTTTTTTGGTATACTAACCTGGGCTGCATAAAATACCATTTAAAGGGGATTTTTCAAAATCCATGGCATATTTAAATTGACACGCAGCCGGCCACACCGAACATAACGACAGCCAAGAATCAAACGAAAACAATCAAACGCATTTAACCAGCCGAGAAATAGAACGGAAAAAAGAAACATTCAAAATAAGACTTAACGAGCCGAGCGGGTCGTCGAGACAGGAAAGGTGTTGTTTTTTTTTTACCGCTAATTAATACGGCCGCCAAGCGAAAGTGAAAGACAAGTGCAGAGCGGAGTTATTCTACCACAAACACACACACACACCTGCACGCAAACTCCAAGAGAGTGCCACACAAACACAACCAGGAGGAGCTGGAGCAACGACGACCAGCTGTTGTACGGACATAGCGGTACATTTCGCCGTTTTTGCGGGGTAAGCAATCAATACGCTTTATTTCGTATCTCTCTCATTGCCCCTGCCTGGCATTAATTATTCAATGGCAAATGCAGCAAGTTCTGTTTCCTGTTGCCGCCGCCTTCAGTGTGTGGTATGTGGGGAGGACGCCCCCCGCCCACCTCTTTATCTGGCTGCTTTGTTGTTGATCTGCTGACGGTTTATTGACCGACAAGACAAGTGAAAAAGCGTACGTGCGCCTCTCTCCCACTCTCTTGTGTGTGTGTGTGTGATAAGGCACTGTAAGTGTGTCACACAGACAGACGCCTCTTGCCGTTGGCTTTTGTGTGTCAAAGTGGAGCAGAAACCTTTTTGCCTGATTGTGTGTGCGAGTGTGTATCCCTTTCGCACTTGCTGGCACACACACACACACACACATGCTGGCATTCGTTTCTAATTGTGCATGGTTTAAAACTCGTATTTAAGTGCCTTTCCGCTCTCTCTCCGCGCTCCCTCTCTCTCTCGCTCTCTCTCCCTTACTTTCCTTCGCTCTCGCCTTGTCCTCTTTGGTCTGTTGCTTTGGCATTGCCTACATTTGAGCGCAGCGCGACGCTCACCTGTATTTCGCCTTCCTTCTTGGCGCCTCTCTCCCTGTCTCCTGCCATCCCATTTCCTTCCTTTTTCCTTTCTGCTTTCTCCGCAAATAAACACACGCCAATTATTTGTATCGCGAACTTTCCCACACACACACACGCACACTAGCAATGCGGATTAGTCTGTGGGAAAACTTGGGGAAAATTAACCCATTTCCGCGGACAGATCACTTAAATGGTTTATTAACAGCTCCCTTTGGAAATAACCATTATTCTTGTTGGTAGTTGCAAAATAATTAGTTTAATATGTTAATATGTAAGTCTTTAATAAGCATTTAAATTATTAAACTAATAAGGCTTTAAAATATTAAACTAATAAGCCTTTAAAATAACTACAGTATAATAACGTATTAAACAAATTACTTTGCAACTAAAAACTAAAATTAATGGTTATTTCCAAATAATATTTTGCAACTCAAAACGAGAATAATGGTTATTTTCAAAACTTAACCTTTATTTTGTTTTTAGTTAAACAATTATTTACAATTAAGTTTTTATAAATAAAAATCAATTTTCCTTTTTATTTCTATGTTTTTATATAACTTATTTAAAGAAACAATTATTTGGGATCCTGGTGGGATTTAAAATCACTTCTTATAGGCATCTAAAAGTATGCTATAACATATACAAATTACTTCAAAGCAGGAATATCCTTCCGAACTTCCTTTTAAATAATTTATTGCCTACTTTTCGGCAAACATCTTCATGGGACTACTTTGTAGCCTTTTGAGAAATACATATATTACAAATACCAGAACATATTCTATCTCGTTTTGTGATATTTTAAAAAGTTGCCTAATTGTTTAAAAATTGTACCTCTCAAACTTATAATAGATTTTGTATTTCTATACCAGGTATCTAAAGGGTTCAATGGGTTATTATAACTTATAGATGTAACACATATAGAAGAAGACATCGTAGCGTATAGAGAAAATATATTTAATAGGTTGGGTATTTTTCTAAATTTTCTAGTATAATCCGATGTTAAAAATAGGAGTTATAAGACAGTTTTAACCTCTATCTACATCTCACTCGCACTCGCACATAACAGAAATATGTTTCCATGGAGTTTGCTACCAATATTTTCCAGTGTCCTTTCCGTCATGTTGGATTATATATCCTCTACCAGGCACTCTATAAGTTATTAAAGGAAAATATACTCCCTGGGCTAAGGTTCTATTTTCATAAATTCATGTATTTTTCTATGGCTTCCGGAGGAGCATTTGTACGATTTTTTGTGGCTTCAATTGTGAGGGATTAAAGTTATTCGATTCAATGGGAACTCAATTGGAATTGAATTTCAAGAAAGAGGAATTCTTATTAAAAAATATTAATTTATTATTGAGGGAGAAAAGGGCAAACTACACACAATATCCGTTTGCCAAATGTATTCTTCCTTTTGTGTATACTCCTTGTGGTATCTCTTTTGTGTGGGTTAAGGAGTTGCTCGTTGGTCCGTCATTTATTCCAATAAAATGAGCAGCGGCGGTCTCTGTTGATTCAGCTGTTGATTGATTGATTGATGGCAAATCGCCGCAAACAAGCGTCCCAAACAAATACATGCACACACACACACATCTGTAGGCTGTGGGTTTTACAGACGCATTAATTTCACTCAAATCGGTTTTTCCTCCCCCCCCCCCCAAAATTTCCCCTTTTCAGCCTTCTTCTATTGCGGATTGCATGATGGCGTGTAATCAAAAATTGAAATTAATCATTCAATCGTTCAGTCTTTCAGTCTTTTCAGTCTTTTCGGTCTTTTGGCTGCATTATCGATGCGACTTTGGCTACGAATTGCTGGAATACTTTTATTAGAACCTTTGACCCAAATTGAATTCGAATCAAGATCCCCCCTGAGTTCTTGGAACTTTCTATTTCTATTTGTATTTCTATTTTTGCGATTGTAATTACCTGATACAAAGTGTACGCCTTAAAAAATGGTAATATTAATGATGGATTTACACTAGTCAGCGGGAGAAATATATACTTAGATGTGATAATCATTTTTCCTGCATTAGTTTTAAGTATTTTCCTTGATTATTTTTGAGAAAAGCAACAGGTTATCTTTAATTTTATAGAATTCTTGGCTAGGTACTAGTACTTGTTGATTATCTTTCTAAGAATTCAAAGATTTGTATATAAACTAGACTCTGTCTAGTACTTGTTTATATAGGGTTAGTATATAGGATAGTATCTAGTATGTATAATATCTGGGGAGAAGCTTAGATATATAGCTGCACAGAATAATAAGAATAATAATAATAAACCAGTCAGTCTACGCATTTGCCAACAATTTATTTTACTGCCTTAATAAATGTCATTCACCATACATTCCCACTCATATACCCTGATATTTGCCCCAATTTGCAAGGGGGTATATCTTTATATATCTGCTTCAATATAATATATACACATGTACTTTATATTTGTGTATTTTTTTTTTGCCCATACTTGAAGGAGATAAAACACAACAAAAAAGTAAAAAAAAAAGGCAACTCTATCAATATGTAGGTACATCTATCAAAATTGTAATTACGGGGCGTGGTCGGTCGATGGCGGGGTGTCGACGTCTATAGACCCTGCCATATACATATAGACCCTAAAGTGGAGAGACATCAGAGACCTATCCCACAATTCTTTTACTAACGTTTGCTCGACATTGTTTGCCCTGTTTGTGTGTTTGTGTGTCGTATTTTATCGTTGTTTATCGTGAGTCGAAATATGCAAATTGGACCGAATTGGACGGCAGGAAGGTCGGAAGGTGGGTAGGTGGGGAGGGGGTTGCACAAAAGATGTACCAGTTACAATGGTTAACGACATGAATACTACTAATTTTTCTATTGAGAGAGAGAGTCAACCCATACCCACTTAGCCTAAGCGGCTTTGATTGGCTTGGGGTGTGGGTGTGTGGGTGGGAGTGGAACAAGGACGAGGATGTTACCATTCAGATCATAATACCTTATCTGGAACACAGTATTTTATGTTGAAATACATTGCATTCTTGAAATTATTATTTTTTTTAATATTATAATACCTAATAATACATTTTTGGATCTCTTCTGGTAGTTTACAATTTTTCATTGCCTACTCTTAGGCTCTGGAATAAATGCTTTTCATTTTCCCTATCAGGCAGGCTCCGGTTTTCACTTTCACAAGATTCTTTCGTTTTCGTTTTCAAAATCGAAAAATTTGTGCTCCCGTTTTCACTTTCATAAAACTTTTTCGTTTTCAAAAACGATCAAGCTTGGCCTTTCGAAATGAAAAGTAAATGCTGCCTACTGTTGGTGGAACGAAACAACCAGTTGAAAATAGAAAATGAAACGTTTCGATAACATAGCGAGCGATGACAAAAAGTTTGTGAAAACCGGAGCACATTAAAACGAAAATGTACGTTTCTGTCAAAAAACGAAAACGAAAAACGAAAGTGAAAACCGGAGCCTGCCTGTATATGTAGTTTTGAAATTATCGATTGGTAATATATATAAATATTACATATTTCGATCCCTTCTGTTACTTGAAATATTTCTTGCATACTTTTAAGGTTCCCTTTTTTAATATCCCGAAATGCATTCTTGGAATTATCATGTAATATTATAAAAATAATCTTTTCTGTCACCTAACAATTTTTCATTGCTTTCTCTTAGGTTCAAAAATAATTGCTTTTATTTTTCCCGAAATGCATTCTTGGAATTATCGATTTTTTGTATATATAACTATTACATATTTCGATCTCTTCTGGTAGTTGACATATGTTTGCCATAGCATACTTTTAAGGTTCCAGAATAAATGCTTTTAAATCTGTCAAATTGCAGTCTTGGAATAACCAATTGTTATTATCCGATATTACATTTGACGATCTCTTCTGGTACTTGAAATATCCCATTGCATTGCATTTAAGGTTTCTTAAATAAATGCTATTAAATGTCATGAAATGCATTCATGGAATTATTAATTGTTATTATACAAATATTACATTTTTATACCCTTGCAGGGTATTATAATTTTAGTCAGAAGTTTGCAACGCAGTGAAGGAGTC